>ML836390.1:0-34988 GCA_009831015.1 Picea engelmannii | reverse complement strand
GAACTAAAGGGGGTCACAAGGGGTCCCACCTACTAGTTATTATTTATTTATAACCCTTATTATAATTATTACTCTTCCCCCTAACTAAAGTTAGTTGAGTCTTTTAATTAACTTAACTAATGAGTTGGTTCAATTACTTCAACCAATTCTAATTCATTTAAAAGCAAAAGGAAAGGGAGGAACAAGAGGAGGATAGAAGCAACAACATACTAAGGTTTTATCTTTGATTTTATGTTGAGATAGTTCAGTTTTCATTCATTCATTATTCATCACAAGCCTAATTCTCTTTTGTGATAGTAGGGTCTTATTGTAGACAACAATATTTAGGGCTGAATCACATCATTCAGACACTTGTTTTTTAGAGGTGTTGATCTATCTTTGATAGTCTGTGTAGACTTGGCTATTTGTGAATTAATTTTCATGACTAACAAAGGCTATTATGCAGAGTCGAGTGGGAAGCAATCTGTGGCAATTTGATCCATATTTTAGAGTTCAGTTTTGGTTTTCTGTCAGAGGTTCTTTTGTATGTTCCAACGTGGATGTCTAAGTTTGACTTTGGTCCAAAATTTCTGCATGAGATTTTGTAAAGAAAATGACTCTTTGGTGAATTTTAATGAAATAAAGGATTGGTTTATGTCTCATCTGTCTTGATTATCATATTGGTGACTTTACTTCTATCTTTACATTTATTTCAGCAACTGATATGTTCAGAAAATTATATAAAATTAAATTTCCAGCAAGCTTTTTGTTGATAAAAGACTATCCTAAGCACTAGTAATTAATACTTGTGAGTTAGGATGTTATTTTTGTCGACTATAAACATAGGGTGATATTCCTGTCTACTTTTCTCTAGCCAAACAGGGTCTGAAAATGCTTGAGTAATATTATTTCATATCTTTTCCTCAACAACGACCATTATACGAAAGATTATCCACGATGTGTTGAGGTTACTAAGTTCCTGCAAGGGACCGAGAAACTTCCTACACCTGCCATTTTGTCACAACCTTTTCCTTCTCAGCAACAGTCCCAATTGGTCATTCATGACCAACCTTCTCCCTCTACCATGTCTTATGTGATTATGTGCACTGGTGACTCCAAGAAGAACGAAGTTGCAGTCGCAACTCGAGCCAAAGATTATTCTCCTTCTCCTTCGAAAGTTGATGATTTACCACCTTCGTTGGTTCAACCTCCTCCCCCAACTTCACCTCAAAACGATCCTCTTCATCTCAAATGACCGGGCCTAGATATAGCTATTCGTCCTCCTCACAAAGGTGTTGTTCGAAAGTCTTCATTCAATCCTCACGCACATGCTTCCAAAAACTACAGTATTGTAGAAGACCTTGTGCAAGCACCCTCTGCGATGTCGAATCTCGAGGTCCTTCAAATTTGTCCTACTTAACGGAAGGTGATGTTAAAGGCTATTGGTGGAATTGATCCTAAAAATACTAATTTAATAATATTTGAATTGGAATATCATATTCCAAGGCTTCCTCCTCAATTAGCGTTTCAAATCCAAGTTGTTGTGGAAAATAAGAATATATGTCGAACCGTTATTGACGAAGGAACCTCGACTTGCATTATGTCCGTCACTTGTTGAAAAGCTATTGGCTCTCCTTCCCTTACCGAGTTGCACAATACTCTTAAATATTTTAATGGTACAGGTTTTAAACCTTACAGTGTTCTTCCTTTGTTGACTATTATGTTAGAAGGTCGAGAGGTTAACGTCGAGGTTGAGGTCTTTGATGCACCTCTTGATTATAACCTTCTACTTGGCCGTAGTTGGATTGACTCCATGCACGCAGTTGTTTCTACTCTTTTCTGAGTGTTACATTTCCCATGCCAAGGACAAGTCATTAATGTTGACCAACTGGCCTTCTTTAATTTTGATTCACGTACTATGAACGTACCTTTTATTTCAAAAACGCCTCCTGGTTATGAGAATGTCGGCGTGGGTCTTTTGAAAGATTCAACCTTGATGGGTACTTTTCCTATTCTGCCACTCGATATTCCTCCTCATTTTGTCACCTCGATTAAGATGATCTCTACCTTTGTTCTTGAAACCCATGAGTCTTATGACCCATGGATAGTACCTAACTCTAGTAACTATATTCATTACAGCGACATAATGCCTTTAAGTTTGGTGGAATCAGCTTATCAAGCTATTCAATCGGAAAATCCTTCTCCTCCTTCTCTCTGTGATACATATCCTGATCCGTTCCACACGATATTTCCTACTGATGAGATGATCATGTAGGTCATGTCTATGGAAGATACTCCATGGGACTATGGGCATAATCGTTTTATTATATTTCTAGAATGTGAGACCATAGAGAGCTACCAACAGATTTCGACTTCGTCTACCGTTGTTGTTATTTCTTTTGTTCTTGAGTCAACACATGATGTTTTATATGAAGGGAACTTGAGTAACATTTCACCTACCATTCCTCTTGACATATCGATTAAACCCGGGGTTGTGGGAAATGTTCATATCAGTGCCTCATGTTCTACTAACGAGGTCTGCACTTATAAAGCCATTTTCCAAGAATTCCGTGATGTTTTTTCCTTGAGTTATGAAGAAATGACTCGTATTGATCCTGATATTGTTGTGCATGAGATTAAGACTTACCTGAACGCTAAACCAGTTCGACAGAGACTTCGCTGAGTACATCCACATAAAGCTGCTGCTATTAAGCTTGAAGTTGAAAAACTTCTTAAAGTTGGCTTTGTCTATCCTGTGGCTTTGACCGATTGGGTGTCCAATATTTTTCTGGTTAACAAAAAACAAGGCACGATCCGTGTTTGTGTAGATTATAGGGATATAAACAAAGATTGTCCCAAGGACAATTATCCAACCCCTTTCGTTGACCAGATTGTTGACAATTGTGCTGGGAGTGAAATCTTGTCCTTAATGGATGGTTTCTTAGGCTATAATAAAATCAATATTTTACTAGCGGATAAACATAAAACTACTTTTATTTTCCTTTGGGGAACCTTCGCATATTGAAAACTTCCTTTTGGTCTCAAAAACACTGGGGCAACTTTTCAGCGTGCTATGTCTTACACTTTTCATGACATTAAGCACATTGTACAACCCTATCTAGACGATCTACCGACGCATTCCATGTGTCGTCGAGATCACCCAACACATTTATGGGCCATTTTCCTACGCTGTCATTATCATCGCATACATTTGAATCCGCACAAATCTATTTTTTGTGTGGAATCCGACCAACTTCTTGGTTTTATCATGTCTATACATGGGATTAGGGTAGACCCCTTGAAGATTGAGGCTATTCTTAATCTACCTCCTCCTTCCACGCTATTCCAGCTCCAAAGTTTGCAAGGGAAGGAAAACATTTTACGTCGATTCATTCCAAACTACGTTGAATTAACGAAAGGATTTACTCGGCTTCTCAAGAAAGGTTACGATTTTGTATGGGACGACACTGCAAACAAAGCCTTTGAATCTTTGAAAATCACCTTAACCCATACACCACTATTGTTTCCACTTGACTATAGCTGAGATTATTTCCTGTACTTAGTTGCTTCAGAATCTACCATTGCTATGGTTTTAGTCCAAGAGGATGACTCACACGATGAACATGTTATATACTATTTGAGTCAGAGTCTCACGACTACTGAAATAAAATATTTACATGTGGAGAAACTGGCCTTGGCAACTTTTCGATTTGTTCAACGTTTTTGTCACTACATCTTATTATGCAAAACCACCGTCATTTCCGATTGCAACCCCATGCAACATATCCTTACTTGAAAATTGCTCAGGGGAAAATACTCTAAATTGATAGTTATTCTCCAAGAGTTTGATTTGGAGTTTGAACACGCCAAGTCAAAGAAGTCTTTGTTTTTTTCCGAATTGATATGTGACCTTCCCTCTACTGAGACAAAGACTGTGGCTGAGGATTCCTTACCTGACGAATCCCTCTTTCTGATTAGTTCTGATGACATATGGTATGGAGATATTGTAATTTATCTCTAGAACCAAAAATTTTAGCCTGATCTTTCTAGTATAGATAGTCGTCGTATACGGTATTAATCCTATCAATACATCATCCTATGTGATACCCTCTACCTCCATGGTATTGATTCCATATTTCGACGATGTCTCACCTACGATGAAGCTGGGAAATATTTGAATAATTGTCACTCTGGAGCATGTGGCGGTCATATGTCTGGGTATGCCACTGCCCAAAAAATATTGCGAGCTAGTTATTTCTGGCCCTTATTTTTTAAGGATTTCATTACTGCTGTCCACAAATGCCACGCTTGTCAAACCTACAACAATAAGATTCGATCTCATCCTGCTACCTTACACCCTGTAGTTTTTGTTGGTCGATTCACTAAATGGGGCATTGACTTCATGACATGTAACCCTCACTCAGACGGGGGGCATGGATACATTATTGTAGGTGTGGATTATTTCACTAAGTGGCCTGCGACGATGCCTACATTTGATAATATTGGGAAAACTGCAGCGTTATTCATATTCAATCATATCATTACTAGATTGTGTGTCCCTCGAGCCATCATTACTGATCACGGTAGTCATTTTCATAATTTCATGATGTCTGAACTCACTGAAAAGTTGGGTCTTCGCCATGAAAAATCAACCCACTATTATCCACAAGCCAATGGCCAGGTTGAAGAAATTAACAAAGTTCTCACTACTATGCTTTGACGGATGGTAGGAATTCATAAGTCAAATTGGCACACGATGTTGTTCTCAACATTATGGGCCTATTAGACATTCGTTAAGTCTTCCACAGGATTCACACCTTTCCAGTTAGTATATGATATCAAAGCAATTTACCGATTGAATGTGAAATCCCATCTTTGAAACTAGTCGTCGAACTTCTCCCTAACACCTCTGCTGAAGAGGAATATCATTTGTATTTGATGCAATTAGACGAAACCCATCATGATGTTGCCTTAGTAATTGAAACTCATAAAAAGTGTGTTAAATCCCAATATGACAAGCATGTCAAACCATTTGTTTTTTCTGAAGGTGATCTAGTTCTTCTTTACGAGCAAGATCGTGATTTGCTAGGGGCCAATAAATTCAAGCCCATGTGGTAGGGTCCTTATATTGTGAAACGCGTGTTGGAGAAAGGGGCTTATGGGCTGGTAGATTATGATGGATTTCCCTTGAGTGAACCTAGAAATGGGATTTACTTGAAGAAGTACTATGCTTAAATCATGTTTGCATAAGTGTTGTGTATTTTTAGTGTATCATAATTTTGTGTGCTTTTTCTTTTTTGGTTCCACCTTTCAGCTGCTTACCTTGCATTGTGCTTGGTTTCCAGATGTTGGTGTCTTAACTACCCTACATTGGCTTCGTTGATGGCGCTAGTCGTAGTACTCAAAACTTAGCGTCTTCTGCTTGAGAAATCTATGCACTTACAGATGAATTAATCAATCTACATGGTGTTTTCCTTATTCGTGCAACTAACAATATCGCGGAATACAGTGCAGTTATAGAATTATTGACTGACACTGTTTCACTTGGAATCCGTCATATTATTGTATGACTCGATTCAAAGTTAGTAGTACTACAATTGAGTAATTTTTATTCCATCCGAAGTCCTACTTTGTTAAGGGTATATTTACGAATTCACCTCTTGGAACGTCATTTTGATTACATTGAATATCAACACATTCCTAGATGTATAAATACATTAACAAATGCATTGGATAATTATGTGTTAGACAAACATTTGAGACATTTATAATATCCAATCACACTTTGTACATAAAAAAATAAGCTGTTAGGAGCCTTATATTAATAATGATAAAAGTTTACAAAAAGTGTTTTTGTCCAAAGACCAAAATATAGAAAAAGTGAAGCACATGGCTTCATACACAACATAGCATCAAGGATGTTGCTCGCTATAACACGTGACTTCTCGTGCTAATCTATGAAGCAGTCGACCGATGGATGTAGATACGACCACTGTGTGGTGTTGGTAATGCCCAGGAATATAATCTATTGTGGCATCAGGGACATTCATGGTGAGTCCCTCCAGGTTTTTTTCTATGGCCTCAAAATCGACAACAACAACTCTTGCTACGACACCTCTCTCCCATTTCCCTTGGATAGGGGATGATACTGGTCGACGATAGGGTCCCACATCTGCATTATTGATGATAGCATTTGATTAAGTCATTGGATAAAACAACACACTTTTTTTTTATAACATTAAAAATAACAAAAACATTATATAAACAAAATTTTCTTCTTACCTATGTCCCCTCACTAGGAACCTTCAGGAAGAGATAGGTTTGGATCTCCATGGAAATCTGCTCCGGCATATGCATAATCTTAGATCATAAGCAACTGAGTCCTCGGACATTGGAAGTAGACATCATCATACCTGACTATGGGACCACCTCCATGTCGAGCCATGAGATATACCCACCTCTTCATACTTGGATCCCGTGGAGTGGGTATACCCCACTCCACCTGCAAGCATAGGATAGGGACCCTCTCCAGGAAGAAGGATACCAAAATAGACCCATATCCAAATTGTTTTAACCCACCTCTTATGCACTTGGTAAGTTGTTTCTTCATGCTTTTTAGGACCCCTTCACACTATTCGAAGACTCTAGGCTCCATACATTCCAATGCATATTGAAAATAGCTATGCAAATCCATGTAGGGAGTTGCACTCCCTACCATGCGAGTAATAGTATAGAGGATAGTCTACAAAGGCAAATCTCAGACATCCTTGATAGCTACCTTACCGCTATGTTTCTCAGTACCTGACACACAATTATGACGGATGTAGTAGTTCATAGGCTCACCTCTGCCCCTGTTGCCTGTAAGTGTCACCCGTGAACCACATCGATATAGTCCTGTCAAGAAATAGATATCCTCGATATCTATGGTGAGTGTGTGGGCACCCACGTGAAATGCCTGCTCGTTCACATACCACATGTGAACCAAGTACTCCAGTATTCTCAACTGGGCTCTCATGCTTTGAATATTGAAGAATTTTAGTAACCCGCACTGTGATGCAGGAGCATCGCTCCAAGCCAGCTATGTGCCATCCAACCAGCACATCAAAGCGTGCATTCAATGGAAGGAGAGAGGCACAGCCCTATCATTTTTCAAATTTTCAAATTGTATTAAATGTTGTAAGGCCGAAGAGCCAAAATCCATGCATGTGCGCAGGCTTTAGATAAAGGTTGTCTTAAATGGTTGTAAGGCTGAGATCTAGATCCGATTCGGACTAGACAACCATTCAATGTAATTGAATGTAAATTAATGAGAGTTGGTGAGGATGGAGGGAAGATCTCGATGAGCTCCTCTTTGTAAAAAGAACCTCTTGGTGTCTAGAAAAAAAAAAAGGGAAAGGAAGAGTAGGAGGCAGAGAAGAAAAGAGAGAATAGGGAGAAGAGAGGAGAGTCGAGACTCTATTGCAGTCCGAGCTCAAACACATTGTAATCAGGCATTCTTGATTAATACAATCATAGCAGTTTTTCCTGCATGTTGTTTTTCATGTGTTTGTGATTTCATGAATGAATGTCTTTATGTGTTGATGATATGTTGTAGATGTATGTTAGGTATGCATTTGCAGGGATAGATAGGTTTCCCTATCTGTGAGTTCTTTGATTTCAGGTTTGGGTTCTTTGAGGCTTCATGCAAAAGGTTGCATGATAGAATACTGTGGGTTCTGCAAGCCAGTGCAAGGAGTGCACTTCTGAATTCTGCAGAATTTCAGGCAAAGACGTGCGAGGAGGGAACACCAGCTGAAGTCATTGATTCAAGGAGGAAGCCTCGAGGTTGTTGAACACCTTGAAGGAGAAACAATGCAGAGAAGAGCACATAGAGGAGAAGCAAAATTGCTGAGAATTTTGTAAAGGCTCTGTCGGGAGGGCATTGAGCAAATGCATAGGATGCATTGAGCCAGTGCATAGAGTGAACTTCTGAATTCTGTGGAATTTGGATAGAGTTGTGCTAGGAGGGCGCACCAGTTGAAGTCATTGACACAAGGAGGAAGACTCAAGGTTGTTGAAAACCTTGAAGGAGTGACCGTGCAGAGGAAGGCATAGAGAAAATAGAATCACTGAAGGTTCTGTGGAAGCTCTGCTAGGAGGGCATTGAGAAAGTGCATAGAGGGCACAAGATAACTCTATTTTGAGTTCAAAGAGAAGACATAGTCACTGAGGATTCTGGAGAACTTTGCCAGGTGGGCATTGAGTTGGTGCATGTGTGCACAGAAGGAACTCTTTCGAGTTCTGAGAGAAGAGAAGTGTCAAGGAGAGACACTTATAGAGTTACTGAATACTCTGTTAAGCTCAGCAAGGAGGGCTTGAGAAGAAGGTCGTCAGGAGGACACCATATTTCCCTTTGAGGACACAGAAGGGTGAGTCCCCTAGAGGCTTGGGTAAATAAAGCTTAGGACGGATAACACAGTTGTGTGCAAGGACCCTGCAAGGAGTGCAGAGATCGTGAAACCTTTTGAGGTTTCAGAGTGAACAAAGCTCAGGAGGGATAGCATTCCTAGAACGTAGGCAATATCCAAAGTAATTGAGCTCACAGAGGAAGCAAAGGTCGAAGCCTTTGAAACTTTGAAAATCTTCCAAGAGGAAGGGAAGGAGCACATGCTTAGGAAGGAGTAACAACTACAGTTGGATCAGTAGCGCAGATAACCGTTGATCACAAGATCAGGGAAAACTATGCAGAGGTTACACCCATAGAGGTGACGTAGTGGAAGAGCTGAAACAGATGGTGGAGACACTTCGTGGAAGAAGTGTGAAATGCCATGAGCTGTTGGATGAGAAGCAACAATAGCCGTTGAAACCCTTTGGAGTGGGATTTCAGCATTTTGGCATTTCAGGGTTCGACATTTCGGAAATCCCGATGACAAGGAGTTGGGGAACTTTGCATTGAAAGCCACGAAGTCGCGAAACATGATGTGCCTTTGGAGTAGGGTTGTGGTCCTAGAGGAAGCAACCATTTCGCCATTTCAGCATTTCGACATTTCAGGGTCCAGGAGATCGAAGGACCAAGAACTGTTTGTAGTCAGAATTGCGGGATTGTGAATTCCGAAATCCCCAAAAAGTGGACCGTGGTCAGGTAGATTTCAACATTTTGAGACCCGGGTGGTCGAGAGGCCAGGAGTCGGGAGACGTGGAGTCCCGACTTGTGAAATCGCGAAGCCCTGAAAACATTCAGAAGAAATGTAGCATGAGCCAGAGTCGTTGAGCCCATTTCGGCATTTCAACATTTCGAGGATCGAGAAGCAGAGGAGGTGAGATTTTGGAGTCATTCAATTGTGAACTTCTGGTTACCGAAATCCCAGTACAACCATAGTGTCGTGGTTGTTGGAGAAGGTGGAGCTTGCGCCTAGTGCTTGTTCACACAGGTGGGGTTTCCGAAGGTTCCATGGATCGAATTCGTGGGGTTCCAGTGAGGGCCCGATAGAACTATTTCAGTTCTGCGGATTCAGAGTAGATCGATCCTGTGTGGATCTCGGCCCGAGGGTTAGGGGTTTGCATCATTGTGGTATTAGAGCCACTTTCTATCTATATATTGTAGGTAGAGGGAGGCAGAGTAGATAAAGAAAATACTCTGATACACACCACCAAGTGGTATCAGAGCAGGATTTGACTTCTGTAGGCGATAGAGGCAGGGAGTGTCGAGCTTTGCTTACAGACAAAAGAAGAAGAAGACAGAGTGTTGAAGCTCTATGGTGATTATTTGCAGGTGCACAACAGTCAATAGACAGTCAGGAGGACTCTAGGAAAGGCCGGAAGCACTCACGGTTGCAGAGTGACAACAACAAGTTTGTCAGGAGGACAAGACAGGAACATGAAGATGGCTACTGAAGGCCATGGATGTGGTGGAAAGAAGAACCGTCTGCAGCCAGAATCGCATAATCATGAATTCCGAAATCTTGAAAAGTGGGCCGTGGTCGAGTAGATTTTGGCATTTCGGGACCTGGAGATTCGAAAGACATAGAAAAGGGGGAGTGCTTGCATCGCAGTTTCCCGAATCGTGAAAGTCGATAGCACTTTGTCGTTAAGTTGTTTCAACATTTTGGGACCTGGATGTTCAAGAGACCAGAAGTCGGGAGACGCGGAGTCCTGACTTGCGAAATCATGAAACCCCGAGAGCATTTGGAGGAAGAGCACGAGCCAGAGTCGTTGAGCCCATTTTGGCGTTTTGGCATTTTGGGGTTTAGGAAGCAGAGGAGGCGAGATTTTGGAGTCACTGCATCATGAACTCCCGGTTCACGAAATCCCAAAAAGATCTGAGCCCATTTTGGCATTGAGCCATTTTGGGAATTCGGGGAATGGAGTGACCAGTGGTTTGGGCCGCTGCGTTTCAAACTCCTGGTTACCGAAATCCCGATATAACAACAATGTCGTGGTCGCGTGAAGGTGAAGCTCGTGCCTAGTGCTTGTTCGCACAGGTGGGGTTTTCGAAGGACCTGTGGATCAGATTTGTGGGGTTCCAGTGAGGGCTCGAAAGAACTAATTCAGTTCTACGGATTCGAAGAAGATCGATCCTGTGAGGATCTCGACCCGAGGTTTGGGGGTTTGCATCATTTCCCTCCTGGCAGTATACGAGACCTTCACTTGATCTCTTTCTATTGCCCACCTGGCAATTTGAAAGTTCATCTCTGCCCACTTGGCAGTCTATGAGATCTCTGCTCGATCTCTCCTCTCCATCATCACTGAGATTTCTCCCAGCTTCTGGTTCACAGGCATGAACCGTATCCTCTGTGGCCCTGAGGCTTTTCACATACCTCAGCCACCTCCTCAACAACCTTTGTTATCTTTTGGCCAACAATTTCATGACTGACCACTTTGCTTTCCTCCTCAGAGGCCATTCATACACCTAATGTGTCTTTGCGTTTTGCTGCACCCGCAGTGAAAGCTCCTCCATTCTCGCCCTTATCTCAGCGAGCTCTTCATCCATCTCATCTTTTCTCAGCTGCTGATGGTTCAAATTTCCAGGAGGACATTGAGATGGGATCGATTGATCTCATAGACTGCCAGGTGGGCAGCAAAAAAATCCCATATTGCCAGGAGGGCAAGGGAGAGCAGACGAGATTGACTGAAAGTCTCATGAAATCATGGATGAGTTTGGATCAGCGAGAGGAGCTGACAGAGAAGATGAACTCAGAGGTGAGTTCATATCAGCAAGGACAACTGATAGAGAAGGAAGATCATAAGAGCATTCTGATGATTGGAGGGATAAAGATATTACTACCATATAGCCCAGTTGAGGCAAGCATGTGTGTTGCCAATGCAACAACAGCGGAAGGACAACCAGCTGTGATTGTCGAAGAGATGGAGCATATATCAGAAGCTGCCCAAGGAAAATAAGAGGAGCACACAATTGAGATTCTCACTCCATGGGAGAAGGAGTTAGAGATGCTAGAGGATTGGTTGAACCATTCAGAACCAGTAGATGACTGCCACGAGCAGACAATCATGCAGATGTTAGCAGAGGATCATTTCGAGGAATCGATCAAAAATTTAAACCAGGGATATGAACAGATGATAACTGCAGTGCCGAGGCATGCAACAGAAGATGAAGCAAAATCCCAGTCTGGAGAGTAGCTGGAGGAAGCTGGGGCTGAACCAATAGAAGAAATGGTAGAAGAAAGTTTGCCAGAGAGGGTGACTGAATAGCAGGTTAGTCAAGAAGATAAGACTGCAGAGCTAAATTTTGTAGCAGGGTGGCAAGTTGAGGCCACAGAGGAAGAAAATGGCATGGGAGATCTAGTTGATATGCCCATTTGCAGGAAAGAAGTGCAGTGGAGCAGGATGCAAAAGGAAATCCAACCCTGGGAGCAACTGGACGAGGTAATTGAGGGAATTAGAAGGCCGATGTTGAGGTCAGTAGCAGAAACTGCCAATGAGGAGGAGCTGAGTAGAGGAGAACCTGCTATAGCATCAGGGCAACAGTAGCAACAACAACAGCGAAGTGATGGAGCAGATGGACAACTCCAAAGAACTGTTTGGGATCCAGGTGGATTTCAACAGCGGTGCTGGAAAGCTCATGAGTAGGAGCTCATGATTTTTGCAGCTAAGGAGTATGATGCAGGAGAATCGCTCCAAGCCAGCTATGCACCATCCAACCAACACATCAAAGCGCGCATTCAATGGAAGGAGAGAGGCACATCCCTCTCATTTTTCAAATTTTGAAATTGTATTAAATGTTGTAAGGCCGAAGAGCCAAAATCCATGCATGTGCACAGGCTTTAGATAAAGTTTGCCTTAAATGGTTGTAAGGCTGAGATCTAGATCTGATTCAGACTAGACAACCATTCAATGTAATTGAATGTAAATTAATGAGAGTTGGTGAGGATGGAGGGAAGAGCTCAAGGAGCCCCTCTTTGTAAAAAGAACCTCTTGGTATCTAGAAAAAAAAAAGGGAAAGGAAGAGTAGGAGGCAGAGAAGAAAAGAGAGAATAGGGAGAAGAGAGGAGAGCCAAGACTCTGTTGCAGTCCGAGCTCAAACACATTGTAATCAAGCATTCTTGATTAATACAATCATAACAGTTTTTCCTGCATGTTGTTGTTCATGTGTTTGTGAGTTCATGAATGAATGTCTTTATGTGTTGATGATATGATGTAGATGTATGTTAGGTATGCATTTGTAGGGATAGATAGATTTCCCGATCTATGAGTTCTTTGATTTTAGGTTTGGGTTCTTTGAGGCTTCATGAAAAAGGTTGCATGGCATAATACTATGGGTTTTGCAAGCCAGTGCAAGGAGTGCACTGCTGAATTCTGCGGAATTTCAGACAAAGATGTGCGAGGAGGGAGCACCAGCTGAAGTCATTGACTCAAGGAGGAAGCCTCAAGGCTGTTGAACACCTTGAAGGAGAAACAATACAGAGAAGAGCACATAGAGGAGAAGTAGAACTGCTGAGAATTCTGTAAAGGCTCTGCCAGGAGGGCATTGAGGAAATGCATAGGATGCATTGAGCCAGTGCATAGAGTGCACTTTTGAATTCTATGGAATTTGAACAGAGTTGTGCTAGGAGGGCACACCAGTTGAAGTCATTGACACAAGGAGGAAGCCTCAAGGTTGCTCAACACCTTGAAGGAGAGACCGTGAAGAGGAAGGCACAGAGAAAACAAAATCATTGAAGGTTTTGTGGAAGCTCTGCCAGGAGGGCATTGAGAAAGTGCATAGATGGCACAAGAGAACTCTATTTTGAGTTCAGAGAGAAGATATATTCACTGAGGATTCTGGAGAAATTTTCCAGGTGGGCATTGAGTTGGTGCAAGTGTGCACAGAAGGAACTTTTTCGAGTTCTGAGAGAAGAGAAGTGTCAAGGAGAGACACTTACAGAGTTACTGAATACTCTGTTAAGCTCACCAAGGAGGGCTTGAGTAGAAGGTCATCAGGAGGACACCAGATTTCCCTTTGAGGACATAGAAGGGCGAGTCCCCTAGAGGCTCGGGTAAATAAAGCTTAGGACAGATATCACAATTGTGTGCAGGGACTCTGCAAGGAGTGCAGAGGTCGTGAAACCTTTTGAGGTTTCAGAGTGAACAAAGCTCAGGAGGGATAGCGTTCCGAGAACGCAGGCGATATCCAAAGTAATTGAGCTTGCAGAGAAAGAAAAGGTTGAAGCCTTTGAAACTTTGAAAATCTTCCAAGAGGAAGGGAAGGAGCACATGCTCGGGAAGGAGTAACAACTACCGTTGGATCAGTAGCGCAGATAACCGCTGATCACAAGATCAGGGAAAACTACGTGGAGGTTACACCCATAGAGGTGACGTAGTGGAAGAGATGAAATGGATAGTGGAGACACTTCGTGGAAGAAGTGAGAAATTCTGTGAGCCATTGGATGAGAAGCAACAGGAGCTGCTGAAACCCTTTGGAGTGGGATTTCGACATTTCAGCATTTCGGGGTTCGGAATTTTGAAAATCCCAATGACAAGGATCTGGGGCACTTTGCATTGAAAACCCTGAAGTCGCGAAATGCAACGTGCCTTTGGAGTAGGGCTGTGGTCCCGAAGGAAGCAACCATTTCACCATTTCGACATTTCGGGGTCTGGGAGATCGAAGGACCAAGATCCATTTGTAGCTGGAATTGCAAGATCGCGAATTCTGAAATCCCGAAAAAGTGGACCGTGGTCGGGTAGATTTCGGCATTTCGGGACTTGGGTGGTCGAGAGGCCAGGAGTCGGGAGACGTGGAGTCCCGACTCATGAAATCGTGAAGCCCCGAAAACATTCGGAGGAAATGCAGCTCGAGCCAGAGCCGTTGAGCCCATTTCGACATTTCAACATTTCGACATTTCAGGGATCGGGAAGTAGAGGAGGTGAGATTTTGGAGTCACTGCATCGTGAACTCCCAGTTACTAAAATCCCAGTACATCCATAGCGTTGTGGTCGTTGGAGAAGGTGGAGCTTGCACCTAGTTCTTTTTCACACAGGTGGGGTTTCTGAAGGACCTGTGGATTGGATTCGCGGGGTTCCAGTGAGGGCCCGATAGAATTATTTTGATTCTGTAGATTCAGAGAAGATCGATCTTATGCAGATTTTGGCCCGAGGATCGAGGGTTTGCGTCACACTGCCTGAGGGCCATAACTCTTCTCGGGTCATTCTTGATGAAGTAATATTATTCTTCATGCTCTCGTTCTCGCCACTCCAACATATTAACCAAGGAAATCCTGCCAAGGAACCATAAGATGATATTAGACACATAAATTTCTTTCCCGAGGGTTTTTTCTTGTTGGGTTAATCTTTTTTAAGTTTTTGGCTGTGAATGTCACAGTCCTGCGCATTTGCATAGTGTGACGTCGTCGCACCCTACCTATAGTGTCACCTGCGACTATCCTATATCATCACAGTTTTCGATATAGGGCACCTGCGATGACCTCAACGTGCAGGTACCCTCTAAAAATTGACCCAAAAACACATTTTTAACCAATGAAATTCAATTTTAAAACTGTGAAAAGATGAAGGAGAAGGAGATTATCTCTTTAGTGGAGACGATTCATGAAATGATCCGTTGTGCACTCTGCAATCAACAGTGGAAAATCGAGGTGGAAAAGGGCTTTGGAGCAATATTTGGGTAAAGTTACAAATGAAATGGTAAAATGTGGGTTTTTATCTATTTTATTGACTTTTATTACTTTTCATTTGTATATTATATTATTTGTATGCTTTATCCAATCCCTAAAGTCCTAACAACTTTACAAGTGATTGATTTTTGCAGATTGAAAAAGTTTAGAGATGAGACGTTGGAACAATGGTCCGATTTTTTGGTTTATTTTTATATTTGTCGCATGTACAGATCCTTTTAGGGTTTTTCAGGAAAAAATCCGAGCAAGTAGTAATTCTTTATCACACTCGCAAAACCATGAGAATGTAATCGAGTAGTCTTTTGTTGTTTTTTCAAACTTGTAATGGTGACACGAAAAATGAAACCTATGAAGTATCCTTTAAGCTCTTTTCAAGCTCCCTAAACATGAAAATATGACCGAGCAACCTTGTTCTTTTCACGCTCATAAAATTATTTGAAGAAAACATATGTTGAGTAGTAGGTTGACACTTTTTTGGTCTCATCAGATTAATTTACGAAAAAAGACCTGATGGAGTTCTCTTTAAGTGTTTTTCAGACTCTCTAAAATTGAAAACCCCTGAGTTTTCTTTACTTGGACTCATTAAACAAACATAGAAAGACCCATATGGGATCGAACCACTACCTATTAGGGTTTGTTAAACATACTCCGAGGGTCTCTTCCAAAGGATGAGCTTACATCTACAAGAATATGTTATCCTCCTCAAGACTGCGTAAAAATAAAGAGGTAATCACTAGAAATGGTGGGGGAAAATTGGGAAAGAAATGTGTCTCTGTATTTGTGTTAATGGCAGTAATAGTATCTCTTGAACATGACACCCCACTTCATCATTGTATCCAGGTTGGGAAACCCATTTGTCTCTCATTTGACCATCCACAAGTTCGTATGTTGGGTCCTCCTTGAGTCAATGCTGCCAAGACCATTGTTGTGTTGTTCATATGTTCAAGAGAAGTCCAACCCAAACAAGATTTCTATTGAGTCGGCCATCTGCAGTTATAAATTTTCTACTATGTCGGCCTTCCCCGTGTCAATTACAAATCACTTCATACCCTGATATACCTCAAATCCGTTACATATTTCATGTCATTGATGGGGGATACATCAATGCCCTCCTGTGACGAGTCTTTTCCTGTCAACTTCAACACATTATCCGGGAACAAGACTTAGAAATCATTCAGTACCTTAGAGCCTGCATGCCTCAATGGCAGGTTTCTTCTCTTTCAATAGTGGGTTCACATCATTGACCCTTGATTGGAAGATTCTATCAAGTGTTTGACTTCAACTCAATTATTCACATTCATTGGATTGTACTGGGGTACCTTGGGAGTCATTGACATCAATGGTGATTTCCCTTGCACTTGTTAACAATTTTCATTAATGATCGGTAATCAAGTGGTTTCTACCATGTTCGACTTCAACACCTGTAATCACATGGCTAGATTCATACGTAGAGAAATGAAGACCCTGGATCTTATTATTTTGGTCTAGGTTGTGACGGAGTATTCATGAATTAGTACTGACACATAGATCCACAGTGTATGTCTCGTGGCTATGTCCGAATATGAATTATTTTAGAGCATAGATCCACAGTGTATTCATGGTGGCTATGCTGAATTATGATGACGTGGATCCATAGTGTATGTTTAGTGGCCATGACTCACTTGAAACTTATGATTAGATTCACTTGTAGTCTGAGCATGGGAATGCCTACCTCAGAATTGGTATGATATTATGTAGATGCGTGTTTGTTGGCAGGTTCCTAATCGATGCACTCCTTGTTTTCGACACACACATTCTACAAAGTATTTCAGCTATCACGAGTTCCAACTTCATACTTTGGGGGGAATTCTGTTACACATTATTTTGGTCACCTCAGTGATCACCTGGCAACATGTGGTAATGTTCCCTGAAAATATTAAAGAAGACTTTCTCCATGGGAAAAATGATTTTCTTTCCTCTCTCAAAAACCATGTCAAGGAAGGTCATCGCACCCTGCTATATGCATGGGGTGTGACGATGCTTGATCATCGCACTCTTCCCTAAACCTGGACTACGACGTCGTCACATTCTGCTTTTGCATAGGGTGCGATGACGCTTAAAGCATAGGAAAAATCAAATTTAACGAATGTTCTAGAAGGGGATCTTCTAAAAGATGAGGTGGCCTCAGATCTATTTGGATCTTACTCGCTTCTCTGATTTGGTGGGATCATCCTAATCTCCTCATCCATCTCTCTTTTACACTATATAAGGAGGGATCTCTCATGGAAAAGAATAAGGTTGAATATGCTAATATTTGTATGGAGAGTTCTACTTTAGATTATAATTGAGAGCTTTGCTTTAGTTCTTCAAGTCAGATTGTGGATCTTCTTCATTCAAGGCATTGGAGCAAAGGTGTGTGTGTTGAAGAAAAGAGCTACTGAAAGGGGACATTGCAACATCAAGGCATAGGTTGTATTCTCAACTTTCTATTCACTTAATACAATAACACATTTCTTCCCTATATAAGAATCTTGTCTTCTATTGTATAATTCCTTGATCATATACACAGACTTCATTAGAATACATGTATCTTTGTTTTCCATCTTTTTTGGTTTGTAATTCTTAGACAAACTTACTATTCTACAAACTCGAGGAAGGATCTACAAAGATGACACTAGCGAGGACAAGCATCGTTTAAAAGGTATATCACTTGTAACTCATTAAAATATTACATATGATGATGAAGTTTAAGGCGAAGTGTGCATTCTGTTATGTTTTGTTCTAGTTTCCTGTGGAATCTAGGGAGATCTGTTTGTGTTCGCATTTACCAATTAATCCGATAACAATATCCCAATTAGTTCATAAACATACTTGAAAACATCATTGTGATTCCCAAATAATAAATATATTAGATTTCTATCTATGTCAAAAGTTGTCATAAATATGTCAAAAATATATATATCATTAGCTACCCCAAAAATAATACTGCTATGAAAATATCAAAAAATGATGAGTAATCAACCTGTCCAAAAGATACTGTTAGTATTCAAATTCACAGTATTAAAATTTTGAATTTTGGTCATGATAGGCACGCTACTAGAAAATGGACATTCCTATAGGGCCATTATAAAGCATCATATTATCCTTAAATTATTTGCCATATTGGTTTTCGCACCATATCTAGAATGCTTATGTTTAATATTGCATACAACCAAGAGTCAACATTGGCAAAAGGTCAGTTTGCCTTCATGTTTATTTCAACAAATTATTGTCTCGAAGGAAAATTTCCAGAATCAAGTGTACCTGTAATCACCATACAAATGAGTTAGCAACATAGCACAAGTCAAGCTAAATCTTAGTGCTAAATACCAAGTGAAGTCATATGGAGGACGAGCCTACGAGGGGGCGCCCTTTTGTTGTGTGCATTGATTTATGGAGATAACATTTATATTTATGTTGTGTGAGATAATGTCCAAAAGATTTTAAAAGATATGTATGTTTATTGCAGCTGTCAGTGCACAATATGAGAAAGTAGCATTATCCATATGGAGAATTTGTACGAAATCAAAATCATTATCAAATTGTGCAGGTGTTCAAAAAACTGATGGCGGTTGTCATAATACAGAGATTGTAGGAAAGAAATACTCATAGTTAATATTTAGCTTGTCTGGGAGTGCCAAGTGCATGCATAGCAAGCAAAGATGTTTCAAGAGGTTTTCCCCACTCCAATTTGTATCAGGCCTTGGACTAAGAAAAGCTACATCTTTACAGAGGGATATTTTAAGAGCTAGGCGAGTTTACACTCGTAGAGAGTCATTGACCACCCTTAGGGAAATGAAGTGGCTTGTATTTATAATGATGGAGGTTTCTTAAGGGTTAGAGTGAAATTTCAAATGAAAAAATTCCCAGATACTCTGTGTGCCAAGGAGTAAACATATTTGAGAAAGCATATATCATTTTTCCCATTCATGCTTGTCAGCATTGGAGTTTAGTAATTATTAGTATTCCTGCAAGAGAATATGAAGCTGGTCCCATTATTCTTCACTTGGACTCATTTGGTCTCCATGCTAGTCAGACCATCTTTGTGAATATTCAGAGCTACTTGATAGCTGGATGGGAATATTTAAATCAATCTAAGGTCCTCGTACAAGTTCGAATTGCAGAAAAAAAATATGGAAAGAATTTCTGCACAAGATTCAAGAAAAGCAAATTTAGGTACCTCAACAACAAAATGATTATGGTTGTGGTTTGTTTTTTCTGTTCTTCATAACGTTTCATTGAAGAAGCACTGGAATCCAAGTTGAGTAACAGGAATGATAGGCAAAACAAAAAATACAGAGCATTTCCTACTCAATAATGGTGCGCAGAAGATGAGAGAAAATGTTTTAACAATATACAACATGAATACAGGGTATAAATTGCCAATTAATCTACCTCATAAGGATGGCACCACCAAATTATTTATGGTTTTATATCTCTTGCATAATTTCTCCTTGAGCTTATGTGATTTTTCAAAGTATATCAGATTCAGGAAAGAAATTTTGCAGTCTTCCCAGATTTTCAACAAAGTATTGAGCTTATCAAATCTTTTCAGATCTTAAGTATCATGGCACCTCATTGGTGATAAAGCATTTTAAAAAAATAGTTAGTTTCTCTAGATTTGCAAGCACACAATCAACATATAGATTTTATGGCAAAGGAAGATGAAATATGACAATGGAAAAAGGCAGTAATCAGGATTGAAGGGCAGATTCCTAGGTCAAAGGAATACATGTGGCAGTCAATCAGTTTATTGAGGAACAACTTGCAATATTTGAGCACTTTCTTAGCCTTAACTATTCTAATTTCATATTTGTAATAGTTTTAGCTTTAGTATTTCCATTTTTACTCAGATCATTACTATTTTTATTTTTGTAATCTCATAAAAGTAGGATCTAGATTGGAATACTGTTGAGGCTTGATGTTTTTAAAAATTATATAAGTTGACAGGGGGGAATTCAGAGGGAGAGGAGGCCCGAGAGGGTGAGGCCTGAGAAGAATTTGATGAGATAGCCAACCAATATGTGTTATTGTAATCCCGAGGGAATCTTATTCTATGATCGCTTTTGACATTGAAGATCTATGACAATTGTTTTTATCAGATTGTGATTTCCCTTGTTTTTCACTCTGTTTTTCATCTTCCTTGAACGAATTGCAGACATTGAGAATCAATGTTTGCCCACGGATAATAGATTCTCGAGCAGTAAAGATTTTGTTGTTACTGCCTACTATTTGTTTGTTTTGTTTCAAGTATCATTTCATCCATTTGACAAAGAGAATCTTGGTTTGATGGGTATTCTACTTTTTGTTTATTCCCTATTCTTCTACCCATTTTCATATAAATTTCTTATCTGATATGAAATTTGATT
Organism: Picea engelmannii; assembly: GCA_009831015.1. Classification (NCBI taxonomy): domain Eukaryota; kingdom Viridiplantae; phylum Streptophyta; class Pinopsida; order Pinales; family Pinaceae; genus Picea; species Picea engelmannii. Next base: position 14,518 of record ML836390.1, on the reverse strand, counting down.
GCCTTCGATCAATAGGGTGTTTACTTGACTCCATTCCCAATGGTGTTTTAACTGATATGCATTTAGCCTGTTTCTCTTATTCTTTCTCTTTCCATCTACCCGATCCACCTTCTTTCAAAACCCAAAACACATCCTTATTTATAAAATCATTGCAATAACTGAAGATGTGCTAGGATTGACCCTATAGCAGTCTAGGGAAAACTTCTATCACTAACAAATACCACTGGCTAGAAAAAATAACTAGATATATATCTACAGTAAAATAACACTTATAAAAATCAGAAGTCATATTTTTTATGAGAAGCAGTTTTCCTCAATTCACTTCCCTATGACTTTGTTGACTTTGTGACTTTGAAATCCTCATTAAAAGGTGCTTTACCTCTTGTTGTTGATGCTTCTGGATGCATGTGTAACATCCTTGTTTCCCCCAAATTGTAATTAATCATTAATTAGGATTACCATGTTGTGGCATGGGAACGATGAAAATGTATTATTGTTTGAATTGACAATAACTGACTGTGGGGGTGAAGCCTTGAAGTACTAGCCATGATATGACTAGAGGAAAGAGTGAGGAGATTGTAGAGAGGGTTCATTAGTTCAAATGACCCAAATTTGCTTTGTTGAGATAATGAGCCTCTTCGGATCCCAAGGAGAGAAATCAGTTAATGAAAAAGGACTGGTGGTTGAGAAATCAACCACCCCCATGAATGGAAGCATGGTATGACTGAAGAAGGTCAACCCGAAGTACCACATGGTCTGACAGACCTAGAATGACTTGATATTTCCTTCTGATGGAAGGAACAAGATATGAGGCATGTGTGTGCAAGTCACGTAGGAGAATAGATAGACAGAGAAGAGAACACACAGAGATCTCCAACGAATGATGAACAGAAGGCCATGAGCTTGATGCTGGGTGAGCCTCTGATAAACCTTGCCAAGGCCATGACAAAGAAAGAGATCTATGAAAGTTTGCAGAGAACAAAACCTGAGCAGAAGATGAAATAGAGAAAGAATCCATGAGAAACTACGAGAGTTCCCTGGTGATATCATGGCTTGGCACGGGGGTGGTCAGAGCACTAAGATTGAATGCCTCTGAGACTATGGTTGGGTGGAAAGGTGCACACCGACAGTAAGTGAGTTGGCTGCAACCTGTACAAGATAAGTATTCTCATACTCTATGTAAATTGAACTGTAACTGTGAAATAAGGTTGGATATCCTATGAATGTTTCAGGGATGTGCATGTTTGCTTAATGGTTATAATGTGCCCTTTTAATTTTTCTTGATTGTGTATTTAAGAAAGTAAGTAATTATTTATCTTGTACATGTAAATGCTCGAGCTCTGTGATGGCTCAAGTTAAAATAAATGAACTATGAGTTCGTTGACCTTGGGTACAGTTTCACGTGTGCATTTCGACGCTCCCAACCGTTCCAAGTCTCCTGGAGGAAGGAGTCTGTTAAGCTCAGGAGAGGTAGTGTATGTATGCACAGAGTCTCTGCGAGGTGGGAAAAGACCGAGAACTCTCTAAGTTCTAAACTCTAGGAGAAACACAAGAGGCATCCCTTATTTCCGTTTAAGGAACCTGTAATCTCAGGAGGTATAACGCCCTTAGAATGTAGACAAGGGGGGCATATTTACTAGACCTTTCATCTATGTGATAGAGGGATCATGCTCACAACCTTAGAAAATCCCCGGCTAAGAGTCAAGCGTGTAACCATGAGAATATTTGGAGGTCCCATATGACTAGGGCCTAGGAACCCTACGCTAAGTCTGAAAGGATCTAGCTCTTGATGGTCTCGAAGCTCGGGAGCTCGAAGCCCCGGGGATGTCAAACTTCATAACTGTAAAAAATGCCCAATTGTCGGTGTCACACATTATTTTCATCACCCTTATGATTGTTGATGATGTAAACTTATATGTTGCCTTCAGAGGGGTCAGTGGCCTGAATTCCTGAAGAAAGAAGGGAGAAGAACTTTGTCTGGGAGAATAAATTATATTTTCCTTTGTAAAAACCCTATCAAGGAAGATTTACGCAGTTTTCTCTATATGCAGAGTGCGATGATGCCTGATTTCCGCACCTTGATCTAAATCTAGATTGTAGAGTTTCCGTAGGTTTCACTATAGCTAGGGTGCGGTGATTCCTGTACTTGGGAAAAACGAGCATCTTCTCGATGCTTCTAGAAGGAGAAGCTTCTATAGTGAGGTGGCCTCCGAACGGTTTGGATCTTACTCTCTTTCATGATTTAGTGGGATCATCCTAACCTCCTCATCTTATCCTCTTCAGCTTATAAAAGGAGAGGAGCTCTCATGGAGAAAGTTAGCTTGAGCTTGGCTTCAGATTGTTAGCTTGGTTAGAGTGGCATTGAGCCTTGCTTTGTCAAGATAGGTTGTCAATAGCTATCATATCTATAGTCTCATAATCCATGGATTAGAAGTGTGTGGGAAGAAATGAACTATTGGAAGGAACCCGACAACATCAAGGCATCTGGTTGTATCTTTCTTCCACATTCTTTAATACAGATATACTTTTCTTTCCTATATGAATGTTATTTGTCCATATTGTATGATTCCTTGATCATGTACATAGTTTCATATCAAATAGACTCTATTTTTCTTATCTTTGTTGGCTTGTGTTTCTTTGCAGATATTTCTCCATAGGCCTCATGACGGAGCTTGGATTGCATTGGCAAAGTCGGATCTTCGATATTTAAAAGGTATGTTCTAGATCCATTTCTCATTTGATAATCAATTCTAAGGAAAGAATAGTGTACTGTCTTATTTTGTTCTAGTTTCATAGTGAATCTAGGGGGATTGATTTGTGTCCGCACTTAACAATTAGCCCGATAACAAAATTGGCGACTCCATTGGGAATGGATTATTTTCCTAGTTTGTATTTATTTCCTATTTTAATTGCTTGGATTCTGTTTTCTGAGTCATTGGGAGATCCAGCTTGACTCTCTAACTGTTAAACCACACTGAAAAACCTTCATACTTTTTATTTTTTCCATTTTTATTTGATTTCCGCACCCCTCTTTGGGGGAAAGTGCAGCGATATAGGATCACTGCACCCTATCGTTTGACACATTACATAGTTTCGGCACTGTATTTGTTCAAGCCTGTGGTGACCTGGGATAGCCGCACTGCATTGGTCTGACAGCCTGCGGAAATTGATTTTTGTTGGTTTTTCTTGCCCATATCTGTGATATAGGTTATGGGGTGAATTTTTGGGTCTGATTACAGTCTGCTTGACAACTTAGAATATGCTTTTAGCCATCTTTGCTTTGTTTTAGCTTGTTTTCTTTTGAAATATTTGACCTCTTGCTTTGAGTGTCTTTCAGTTACAAAGCATTGTTTTTTCTTTAGAATTGTTTGGTGAAAGAACTTCTTTTTCTTTTATTGAATAGTTCGTGTTAAAAGAGAAAATTGTTTGGGTTTCTTTGTTTTATATAGATTTGCTATTGCTTTTAGCTATCTTTGAAACAAAAAAAAATTGATTTCTTGGTTTACATTAAATTGGGGGCATCCATGCATTTGAAGTAGAAAAATTGCATTTTTGGTCTTGAATTCATAAAAAAAAATCCCCCTCATGGTCCGGGGGGGCATGAATTGTGTATTGGTGTACAGTCTATTTCGCTCATTTCTTGAGGATCTTGATATTGATGAGTTTAGTATATTTTGGGACATTGTGCATTTGGGAATGATAAATGTTTTCTCCTTCTCGTAGCATATCTTTCATCGAAATGAAAAGATTGCATCTTTATCTCTTTGCATAAATTTCGAGGCGGTCAAAACACCATATTCTCCACGTCATCTTCCTTTTGAGTAACAACAACCTTAAAATAAAGCACTTATAAAAATTGATTAGACATTTTAATATTTTCTGGTAGCAAACCTATATTAGCTTTGGGTGTAGGGCTTTGGAATAGGTGTGAAAAATAACTTTCCAAAGATGAAAACAAACATATAATATTGTGTTAGGGAGCGGTGAAATCCACTTTATACATTTTGTGTTGGGAATCCCTTCTCACACAAGGGTCAAACCTGAGGTCGCATTAAGACTGGCAAAGTTACTCACCCTGGTTTGTTGGTCTTGGTGTAGAGATTGTGCGTATTATGGTGTAGCTTGAAGGTATACCCACAATGATGAGTGGAAGTCTTTCGAGTTGATTTCGGGCTAGATACCCTGCCTTTGCACGTGGATCGGACTGTCGACTGTTTCCCCAGGAATCATTGTTATAGTTGGTAACCTTAGTGGCCTATCCCTTTAGGGTATTTACACAAGGTGACTGTGGAGGGGAAAGTCTTCATGGTACCTCGAATCGGCGTTGGCCAAACTCACTCGGGCTCCTTGGAGGGTATACCCACGATTGTGTGTGGGAGCTTGCACCAAGGTGTAAGTCTGTTAAGCAAGTCGTCAAAGTAACTCTTCCACCCGCTCTATCTCAGCCCCTTCATACATTGTTCCCGACGTTGGATTTCATCACCAACTAGTGTGTCCATTGTGCGACGGTTTTGTCTGTTTGCTTGCTTCCTAGAGTTTTTGCGTGTGCTGTTTATTTTCCCTAGTGGACTCTAGATTGGTTTTTTGTTTTACTAGCGCCAGTTCCTAAAATGACCAATGAAGGAACTCCTTTTCTAGGGGAAACTTTTGTTTTTCCTTCTTACGGAAACATTGGTCTTCCTCATATTGCTACTTTGATCCTTCCAAGTCTCACAATTGGATTACTGGTATGGTTGTTTTCCACTCAGGTAATCCTGAATGCAGCTAGTGCTTCGGTTGTAAGCACTTCCCCCCAAGAACATTAACCTCATGTTGATCCTTCACCTTCTTCACCAGTAAGATCTTCGTCACTTCGTCACCTTCTTCACTTGCAAGGTCTTCTTCCATTTCATATTCTTCGCTGAGTGAAATATCTGAAGCTAGTAACCCGGTGGATAAGAAGAAGAAGAAAAAGAAGAATAAGAAGAAGAAAAATAAGCAAGGACCCACACCTCCAACCACTGCTAAACATGTTGGAAAGAAGCCAATTACTATTAATCGTGTTGGGAGTGTTGATGATGCCAAGATCACCCAAACACCTCGTAAGCCCAAGTACCCTTGCAGGCTTTGTAAGGGTAGCCATCTTCTTAAGGATTGCCCTGGTCTATCCAAGGTCATAGAAGCATGGTCTACAACTCCTTGCCAGTCTATGTCGTCAGCCTCTGAACAATATGATGATGACCTCCCGTCAACTAGTCAGGATATCTTTGGGAAGAAGAAAAGTAGAGTCAAGTTCCCATGTATGTTATGCAAACTGAATCATCTAACTCACCTTTTCCCTCGTATGGACGAAGCCTCAAAATTACTGGATGACATGACTGTTTCACAACCTCAACTTCCAGCTACTTATCGTAAGCTTTCTCTCAACTCCTCTGTAGTTGATGGAATGATTAATCCGGTCCCTTCATCAGTCAGTCTGGTTGATCATGTCGTCAATCTGGTCACGTCCTTAATTGAACCAGTTGAAAAAGTGGTTGATCTGATCCCATCCTCAGTCAATCCCACTCTCTCGCCAGAGAGTGAAACCCAAGAGGTCGATCTGTTTCCACTCGTTGACCCTGTTCTCCCCTCGGAGAATGCAACCCAAGTGGTTGATCTAACCTTTCCATTGGTCGATCCTACTCTCCCACTAGAGAGTAAACCCGATTCTGCCCACATTTTTCTTGTTGATACACACACTACCATGCTAGGAAGCATTCCTCCTTCTCCCGTGGAACCCCCTTCAAGTAATGAGGCCATCCTTTTCAATTAGGATGTGCTGACTGGACCTCATCTTCCCTCTCACATTCCTTTCCAGATTACATCATAGGTTTGTGGTCGAGACGTTCCTCAAACATTGATAGTTGAAGTTTCATATACTAGTATTTTGTCCTCTATCGCTCGGCAAGCTTTGGGTTATCCTCAACTTGCGTCGGTTACACAAAATATGTTATCTTTTAACAGAAGAACCAGTCAACCTTTAGGGACCCTTCCTTAGTTTCCTGTAACTTTGGGAGGGAAAATTGTCTTTATTGACGTCATGGTGGTCCAAGACCCCTTGGATTTCACTTTACTCCTTGGGCAAGATTATGTCTATGCCATGAAAGCTATTGTGTCCAGTCTTTTTCATGTGATATCTTTCCCGCACGATGGAAGAGTGGTGACTATTGATCAACTTTCATTTGTTGGTCCTGATTTGACCATCAACTTAATGAATTCCCTAAACAGTTCGTATATACAGTTGGTGTCGCCCTTGCCACAGGTCAATTATGTGGTGTTATCTCCCATGCCTTCAATTGTCAGTGAATATGAGCCTCTCCATGTAAGCTTGGTCTCTTCTGACTTAGATCCGGTAGTCGACATGGTGATATTTTTGTTAGGGCTAATGGAGCCTGAACTCCTTACCCCTATCGCGACCCTCGACATGTGTTCCTTCTAGAGTGTGTTTCTTCCATCAAGTGAAGATCTCTTGGAGGCCATGACTGAGTTTTGTCCCTTGACATGGTGTTCTTCCAGACCTTTGTCCTCTTGGAAGCCGTGATCAATAAGAGAGCGTTGAGCATGGTTTTCTGATTTTAATCTCGTTAAAAAATGAAACCAATTGCGAGGATAGGTTTTGCATCTCTGTAGCAACCTCGTTAAAAAATGAAATAGAGCTTACAAGCATAGTTCTTGTTTCTGTGTCAAGCTCATTAAAAAATGAAACAAAGGTCTAGGGATTGAACCTGGATTCATGAGCATAGTTCTTCTCCTATGTCAAGATCGTTAAAAAATGAAACAAATTCCCCCTCTTCATTTGAGTCAAGTCTAGTTTTGAAGCTTCATTTCATTCACCTTTGCAGTTGGACAAAATGAAGCTTGGGGGGTAATGCTTCCAGCCTCTAGACTTCATGCTGAAGTTAAATCGCTAGCTTCTTAAGCTGGGGGGCTAAGTACCAACCATGCATTGGGAAGTCTCAAGCATAGTTTTCTATGGTTCAATATTGTATAAAAATGAAACCACCTACCTCAAGCATAATTTCCTCTGGTTCAAGCTTGTGTAAAAATGAAACTAGGTCCAAGCATAGTTTTGGCTAGTTTTAAGCTTGTATAAAAATAAAGCCTATCCCAAGCATAGTTTTTTTTTTTGTTTTAAAGCTTGCGTAAAAATGAAAACAATACCGAGATTAGTCTTTGTTCTTTCTCATGCTCGTAAATACGTGAGAATGTAACCGAGTATACTTTTATCACTTTTTCGGACTCGTAAAGGTTATATGAAAAATGAACTCCTTGGAGTTCCCTTTAAGCTCTTTTCAGACTCTCTAAACATGAAAAGATTGTCGAGCGATCTTGTTCTTTTCACACTCATTAAATTATTTGAAGAAATCATCTGTTGAGCGATAGTTTATCTCTTTTTTGGTCTCATCAGACTACTTTACGAAAAATGACTTTTTGGAGTTTTCTTTAAGTGTTTTTCAGAATCTCTAAACATGAAAAACCCCTGATTTTTTCTTTCTTTGGACTCGTAAAACAAACATCGAAAGGCCCATATGGGACCGAACCATTCCTTCCTAGGGTTCGTTAAACATACTCCGAGGGACTCGTCCGAAGGTTGAGCTTACATTTCAAGCATATGTTATCCTCCTCAAGCTTGTGTAAAAATAACGAGGTACTCGCCATAAATGGTGGGGGGAAAATTTAGAAAGAAATGTATCTAAACCTGTATTCTATGGAAGAGTCACCTTTGAACATGACACCCTTTCACTTGCCTTGTGTCTAGGTTGGAATACCCACTTGTCTCTTGGTCTTACTCCTTTATAAGATTACAAATTGGTCTTTGATCCTTATTGTTGAGTCAGTGTTTCCAAGACAATTGTTGTTTCATCAATATGTTCAAAGAGTATTTCAACCCATAAATCCTTCTATTGCGTCGGCCATTTCTACAGTTCTTAATCCTTCTATTGTGTTGGCCATCCCTGAGTCAGTCCTAAATCACATGTTACTCTTATCTACTTCAAATCTTGTTACCCGTTTCATGTCATTTGATGGGGGATACATTAAGGCCCTCTTGTGACGGGTCTTTTTATGTCGACTTCAACTCATTATCCAGGAATTAGACTTAGAAACTAATTGGTACCTTGGAACTTGCATGCCTCAATGGAAGGTTTCCTCGCTTTCAACGGTGGGTTTTCATTATTGAACCCTGATCGAGAGAGTCTGCCGAGTGTTCAACTTCATCTCATTAACTCACATTCGTTGGATTGTACTAGAGTACCTTGGGAGTCATTGACATTAATGGTGATTTCCCTCACACTTGTTAATGGTATACACTAATGACCAGTAATCAAGTGGTTTCTACCATGTTCGACTTCAACACATGTATTCACATGGTTAGATTCATACTATAGAGTGGTGGATATGAAGACCATGAATCTTTTCTAACAAATTCGGGTTGCGTTGGAGTATATTCATATTGTATTGTTGCATAGATCCACATTGTATGTCTCGTGGCTATGTTCAAATTTGAATCTTTAACACATAGATCCACAGTGTATTTTTGGTGGCTATGATCGGATTTGAGTCACAATGTTATGGATCCACAGTGTATGTTTGGTGGCCATGACCTATCTTGACATGGATCTTCGCATGTCGACATTTATGCTTTGAGTCATTTGTATTCTGAGTATGGGAATGCCTACATCAGTGATGATATATTATTGTATTGTATTTCCTTGTTTGTTGGCAGGTTTCTGACCAACTGTTCCTTGTTCCCTACACACACTCGACAAAGTATTTCAACTATCACTCTATTCTAACTTCATACTTTGGGGGGCTCTCTATTATACATTATTTTGATCACCCTTATGACTATTAATTATGTAAACCTATAAGTTTCCTTCAGAGGGGTTAGTGGCTTGAATTCTTGAAGAAAGAAGGGAGAAGAACTTTGCCTGAGAGAACAAATTGTATTTTCCTTTGTAAAAACCCTATTAAGGAAGATTTTTGTAGGCTGCTCTATACACAAAGTGCGACGATGCCTGATTTTTGCACCTTGCTCTAAAGCTAGATTGCAGATTTTCCGCAGGTTGCACTATAGCTAAGGTGCGACGATTCCTGTTAGAGTGGCTTTGAGCCTTGCTTTGTCAAGACAGATTGTGAGTATCTATTAGATCTATAGTCTCATAATCCATGGATTAGAAGTGTGTGGGAAGCAAGGAACTGTTGGAAGGAACCTGACAACATCAAGGCATTTGGTTGTATCTTTCTTCCACATTCTTTAATACAGATATACTTTTCTTTCCTATATGAATGTTATTTGTCTATATTGTATGATTCCTTGATTACGTACATAGTTTCATATCAAATAGAATCTATTGTCTCATTGGCTTGTGTTTCTTTGCAGATATTTCTCCATAGGCCTTGTGACGGATCTTGGATTGCATTGGCGAAGTCGAATCTTCAATATTTAAAAGGTATGTTCTAGATCCATTTCTCATTTGATAATCGAATCTAAGGAAAGAGTAGTGTACGTTGTAGCGTCAAAACTCCCGAAGGTCGAATTCACAATGTGACTAGGACCGTAGATTTGGGGGATCCTTCGGGTCTTATCATAGCCGTACGATCTACTATGAGGTTAGCCCGACGTTGATTGCTTTGGGAGAACAAGGACGTTGTAGCGTCAAAACCCCCAAAGGTCGAAGCTGCGAAGTAATGTGTACCGTGGATCTAAGGATCCATCGGGATTCCTATTGACCGTTCGATTGTGGGGACATGTGTATCACAACAAAGAGCACATGGGATCCCACGTGTTGAGTGGTGACATCACCCAGGGTTGCATGGACCCAAGATGGACATGCCATGTGTCACTCGGATTCGTGCGTATCACATATCCTATGAACCCTTTTTAAATGTGACACATGTCACTCTGACCCCCTCTTACATGTCAGTTCCTGGTACATGACGCCTGGCCAGAGTGGTTGGTGATGTAGCTGAGACTCTGGGAGACCGAGACTTAGGGACTCCAGAGGATTCGAGGTGTAGCATCACAGAGAGACCAAAAGGCTCGAAGGCTGGAGGTATGTTGAAAGATCATAGGAATTCAGAAGTTCAGAACTTCGGGTGATCTCGTGCGTACATAAAAAAGAGGCATGAAGCACCAAAGTGCCAAAGTAGCGGAGCATATCTCAACCATCCATCAGGCGAAGACGCATGGTGGGAGATCCTGCATTCAAGAAGAGTAAGATCAGAAGGGTGGAAGGACTCCCAAAGTCACAGGAAGCTGGAGGAGATATGAACTGTCCATCAACTGGGATGTGTGTCGGAATATTGTTAACTCCAGAGGATTTGAAGCTTGGTGCTTCGAAAATCCCCGAAGCTCGGAGGAACAGAGAGGATATCAACCGTTTGTCGTTTGGGGACACGTGGTAGGCGGATGATCTGTTACTTCACATGATAGCCACTTCAGAGAAAAATGGAATAATAACTCCTGAAAGCCCAGAGGCTGGAGTCTATTTGAGCTGTTGATCTCAGAGGATAGGTGTCACAAGATCTGACACTCCGGAAGGATTGCACTTCGAAAGTTTGTGGTTGTGAGTACTCGGGAATGCACTGAAGTGCCGGAGCCTAACATTTCTGTGGGCCATTGATTTGGAAAGGGATAAGGGACCGTCGATTCCTCTCACATCATTTTGAAACTTTGCTAGTTCGTAGTTCGAGAGAATTGGTAAGTGGTGAAGTGAAAACACCCAGAGCTTGAAGCTCCGAGGCACCGAATTAGGTGCTTGTTGTCTTGGCGTCTGGTCATAGCCTGAGGTGATATGAAGGAAGGGATGCTAGCATGGGAAGCTAGCTCCTATTGTTCAAATTCTTCAAAGGGGCCAGGAAAGTGATCTAGATTCGGATCCAGGAGCTTGATGGGGCTCAGAAAGGCCTAAAAATCAATGTTCTCAGAATGATGTCAAAATGAACATGTGCATAGGCCTCCTTGATATGAACCCAACACAACCTGAAAAGGTTCAAACGAACACTGTATGCTCCTGATATCACATTCTGTTTGAAAATTCAAACAGGTCAACAGTCAAAAGTCGATGTTGACGTCATCATGACATGTTGATGACATCATCATGATGATGTGGCAGCGTGACACATGGAAGAGATATAATTGAGAGGTCGTACAGTTGATGTGGACCAACCAGAAGGTGACACATGTCGCCACTGAAAGGGTGACACGTGGCACACTCATACAGGTGATCGGTATGGTCAGTGGACACGTGGCAGACAGGTGTGCTGATGTGGAAGTTGCTGACTGGGAAAGTATATGAACATGTGGATCATCTGGAAGATGATAAGTGGCAAGGTATTGGCAAATGTGGTGGTGCCACTTGGCCTAGACATGGGCTGCCACATGGCACCTGATTACTTGTTCATTTGTTTTGTTGCAAAAAATTGTTGAGTTTGCAAGTTTTAAAACCTCCATCGGGAGGCAATGCCTTGGGAATAAGTCGGGTTCCATTGCACCAAGCATGTGACTTAGTTATACAACCTTCTTTATTATATTTAAAGTGTGGTAAAGTGTATGTTAGAGGTGAAAAGGGATGGGGCTAGGCCCCAGCCCACGGTTATGTGTATTGCATGTGATCAATGTATACAAAGGCACATAGGGGTTATAACAGTTGGTGCTAACCCCATGGTTTCAGGCTTATCCACAGGTCACTCCATAGGACCCAGACTATAATTGATAGTTGGGTGCATATGTTTATGGGCACGGTTCTATTATAACCACTATGTGACCTATACTTGCGGAGTAAAGGCCAGCGCGCAGCCCTTTGGGCTGGCACTCGGCCATTTTTAGTTTCCATGTGACTGTATAATTAGGGGTGCATGCCTATTATGGGTTTTTATACCCATATTAAAACTAAAATGGGTTTTACACTATATTTTAGTGATTTTCTCACTAATTTTTGGGCAATTTTGGTTATTTTTCCATATCTTGGTGGATATTGGGCCAAATTGAGTGCCACAAGAAGTGGGATGTTGGGATTTGATCCCTCTACCTCATGGCTATATAAACCAAGCTGTTGTGATGTTTGAAACAAGCACTAATCATAAAATAATCTTGAAGCAAGTCAAGGAAGAACTTGCCAAGGTCAAGTAGTCTTGAGAAGTGTGGAGTAGCTGAGCTTTGGAGGCAGTTTCCGGGACTTATACTACTCCTTTTTCAGTGCCTTCTATTGTGTCAGGATTCTAAGACAAAGAATAATGCAACTGAGTTAGTCAGAGCCCTATATTATGTGATTGTAATGCATATTGTAAAGCATTGAATATTGAATAGAGAAAGCCTCCTGCACTGAAGACAAAGGCTCGAAGACGTAGGCAGATTTTGCTGAACTCTGTTATCAAATTCTTGTGTCCAATTTTTTGATGGTTTGATTATTTATGTGATCTAATATTCTCTTCATAATATAATCTTGTTTGTTGTCTTTATATTCACATGCACTGTCAGAAAAAGGTCTTGATAAAATTGAGGTCATAGTGTGTAATTGCTAAGCTTTGATTTTTGGATCAGAAAGAGTTGGAAGAACCTACACTTTGGAAAAAGGGGGATCTGCCATTGGAGAGTACTAAATGAGAAGGAATTGATAGAAATCCTAGAATTAGGATTTGAGAGAGTTAAGGAAAACATAATTTTGATGCCCCACCCCTTAAAAGAGCATTTAGGGGTCAGGTGTGTTACAAATTGGTATCAGAGCATGACAACAACACTTGGCCTACTTTGGCTCATGCACGAGTCGTATGAAAATATTTATGGAGGAATTTAAGGGGGTAACACCCTATCTGACCACATTCCTAAGAGGCTTCGTAAACCTCTACTAAAGAGAGGAATGAGATCTTTTACTGTTCTTAGATGTTTTGAAAATCTGCACTGTGTGTTGCTAGCGTTTCCAAATAAAGAAGCTAACTTCACCCTGCAATCGTATGTGATGATTGTACAGACATAAGATTGGGTTACCAAGTCTAGGATGAGCCTGTGGAGAATATTGCTTCCAAACATAAATTTTATGCATAAATTCCTTGAGTAGAAGGATGTAGATTAAAATACAGTTGGGATTTTACCCAACAAGATTGCATCATGCTAGTCTATGGAAAAGGAAGCCTATCATTTCCTTGGTAAATGATATTTGTTCCTACATGAGTGGGATTATTCTGATGAGAATAGCAAGACTTGGATGTGAATGGATGGAAGGGATCCGTAGCAATAATAATTACTGCTTTAATGAAGGGTTAAACCTTGTATATGTGTAAAATCCCTCATGATCAGAGGAATGAGTTTGGCGACCATTCTCTGAAAAGGGAGAGCATGCGCATCTCTTGGGTTTAAAAGGGAACTGAGAAATGAATTTTGTTTATGGGTACAAGAATTGTTGGGCATGTTTTTTTTTCTAATCAAGCTGATAAACGGAGCTGAAGAAATATAGAGTGATTGAATGGGAAATCACATCATCTTCCCTTGCTTGGTGGATAGGAAACTAATTTTCTAGAATTCTTGTGGGAGGAGGAGAGTGGCCTCCATCCTTGACTGTTTCTGGACATAAGGAAGAATTATTGGTGTAATGGTTAAGACTGATTATGACCTAAAGATACTCTGGATTTCTAAACTAGAATACTTAGTAAGTAACATAACTCGAAATTGCATTTGGGATTTAAGGGAATAGTCCAAATGTTATTAGAGATTAAAAATTTATTATAATTGAGGTAAAATGGTTGATTAAATGTTGATCCTGAATGTGGTAAAGGAAGTGTTGGGGCACTTATAGAAGTCCAATGGGTCAGATTGACATCCAGTGGTGGATGGTAGCCATATAGATATAGTTGGACCTTAGTGAAGGGAATTTAGAAAAGGATTTCCTTGATTGGAAGGTCTGTTGATCAAGACCAGTTGGAAGCTATATTGGTTGTTTTATCACCTTGGGCATGGTTATAATTTCTCAAACTATATTTATGAGTGAGAAATATTTTCATGAAAGTTGAGGCAAGAGTGTTTTCTTGCTAGCAGTTATCGCATAGAAAGGGAAACATAGTTATGACTATGTTTGTTAAACTGCCAGGTGGATATCTTGTGAATGAATGAAAACTCTCCACTAAGAGGGAAGCTCATTGTTGAGTGTCCCTATGAGGCTTGTCATAAGGATGAAAACAATATCCTTGGAGGAGGATCTGGAAGTCTGATATTTCCATGTGCATCTATGACATGGAAAGGGTGCAAGCAATGAGCTTGCATGATGAATGTTTGGCTAGGTTTGTATGTGCTTGAATGCATGGGTTAATGCATTGTGAGACTTCTTGAAATGAAGACTAATATTAATACCAATTAGGTATGAAATATATTAAATGTGCAAGTGATGCACATGCATGATGTAAGGATAACTATATACTAAAGGCACAATATGGCTGCCTTGATGAGTCATATGTAAGGCAAGAATTTGACTTGCCATGATTAAGTGAATACCATGAATGCATGGTT
>ML836389.1:27551-39262 GCA_009831015.1 Picea engelmannii | reverse complement strand
TAGTGCCTCCAAAGTTTCAGAGCTAGCATTACAGCTGCCAACTCTAAATCATGAGTCGCATATAACTCTTCGTGCTTCTTCAACTTCCTTGACGCATAAGCTATCACTCCTCCATCCTGCATTAGCACGGCCCCCAACCCTTGTTTCGAGGCATCCGTGCAGACCATGAAGTCATTTTCCATATCTGGTACTTGTAGAATTGGCGCACTCGTTAGCAACCTCTTAAGCTCAATGAATGCGCTATCACATTCTTTTGTCCACTCATACATGACCCCTTTGCATTTCAAAGTGGTGATGGGTTTCACTATTTTTGAGAATCCTTCCACAAATCTCCAGTAATAACCCGCTAGCCCCATGAAGCTTCTTAGCTCATGTGCATTTTTCAGCACTGGCCATTCCATAATGGCCTTTACCTTTTTTGGGTCCACCAAGATTCCTTTGCCTAAAATGATATGACCTAAATAGTGGATCTATTTCTGGAAGAATGAACACTTTGACAACTTCCCATACAATTTGTTCTCCCTAAGGCAAGATAACACTATTCGTAAATGTTCCTGGTGTTCTCTCTCATTCCTGGAATAGATGAGAATGTCATCTAAAAAAAGTTGTACAAAACGGTCTAAGTATTTCCGAAATACACCGTTCATGAGGCTCATGAACACTGCTAGCGCATTGGTCAATCCGAAATGTACTACAACAAACTCGTAATGTCTGAACCAAGTTCGAAAGGAAGTTTTTGGGATATCACTTTCCTTAATCCTTAACTGATGATACCCAGATCGCAAATCGATCTTTGAGAATACCACTGCTCCTTTCATCTGATCGAAGAGGTCATCTATTCGTGGCATTGGGTACCTATTATTCACTATAGCACGGTTCAAGTCCCTGTAGTCTATACACATTTGTAAGGATCCATCCTTATTCTTTACAAAAATTACCGGTGCGCCCCAAGGTGAGACACTGGGC
Organism: Picea engelmannii; assembly: GCA_009831015.1. NCBI lineage: Eukaryota > Viridiplantae > Streptophyta > Pinopsida > Pinales > Pinaceae > Picea > Picea engelmannii. Next base: position 38,296 of record ML836389.1, on the reverse strand, counting down.
CTTACTAGCCCTAATTCTAGTAACTCCTTCATCTGCATTTGCAATTCACAAAGTTCTAGTGCTGTCATTTGATACAGAGTCTTGGATATTGGTTCTGCACCAGGTTTTAGCTCAATGGTAAAATCAAGCTCCCTCTCAGGAGGTAATCCTGGTAATTCATCTGGAAAAACATCCTGAAATTCTGACAATACTGGGTACTGACCCAATGAGGGTCCCTTCCTTTCATTCACTACTTCCACTACATAAAGTTGACACCCTTGTCTCAAGCATCGCTTGACCTTCATAGTTGATATAAAGCGTAATGACACTTTTCTATGTACACCCTGAATCTCTATCGGTTTTCCTTCATCATTGACACAAAGCACCTTCTTTGCGAAGCAATCTATCAAAGCTCGATGAGTTGCTAACCAATCCATTCCAATGATTAAGTCATATGCCCCAAGAGCAGTGATGTAGACCTTCAACTTGGTAGTGCACACTCCTAGGTCTACTATACAATTATCGACACTAGGTCCTACAGCTTTTTTCTTCCCCGAAGCCATCTCGACTTGCTTAAAGTCATCGTGCTCATAGGCTGCTAGCCCACTCTTTTCTAATGCAGATGGTGAAATGAAACTATCTGTCACACCAGAATCAAACAAAATCTTAACATTAATATGATTTAGCGTACCTAAATAATCCACTATGGTGGATTGATGTTCAGCCTGGCGGTTATCTACCGTTGTGTAAATATGGTGGTTGCTACTTGCTTTCCCCATCGGTGCCTTCCCTTCATTATGCACGAACCTTGGTTGAAACTCTGGGCAGTCACGTTGGTAATGGGGTCCCCTGCACCCCCAATAGGTAACACCAGGTGGAACCTGTGCATTGTTATGTGTCTATCCTTGAAATGAGTTCCTTCCCCTGGAACCTCTGCCCCTACTAGTTGTTCCTCGAGATGGTCATGGACCTGTCTGCACCGTTGGCGATGAGCGAGATGCTGCACTAGATTCCATTGAAATCCCTGCAGCTACTATCCTTGGCACGACTCTATTACCGTAAGGTGGTGTCCTTGAGCCCCCTCCCCTAGGAAATGTCCTCGGGGTCTTTCCTACGAATCCTGGGCGATGCGAAAATGTCGATCTTGTACCCCTTGTTAGGTTCATATGTTCTTTTGCATAACATGTACTCTCTACCGCCTCTGCCACTGAAGACGGTTTCCATATCCGCACCATAGCCCTTATCTTCGGGTTCAATCCATAAACGAAGCTCTCTGCTTGTCGTTGGTCAGTGTCCAAATATGAAACGTATTTAACCAGTTCCATGAACCTGATCTTGTATTCTTCCACAGTTTTGTTTCCTTGTACTAAGGCATGAAATGCCCCTACTTGTTGTTCCTCGTAATATGCTGGTAGATATTTCCTTCGGAACCTCTCCTCGAAGAGTTCCCAAGATATTGTGTCTGGGGTAAGGTGTAGTTGTCTTTCTAATTTTCCCCACCAGGTCAAAGCGTTATCTCTTAACTGGAAAATTGCAATCTTTGCCTTTGAATTGGACGCATAGTCCCTTAAGGCAAAACACCTGGTCATGCCTTCCAACCATGCTTCTGCGCGTTCACTGGCATGACCCTCGGCAAACTCCAGAAGTTTTATTTTCTGCAACTCTCGAGTGATGTCTTCAGGTGGAAGTCCTCCCCCTGAATCCCTTGATGCTTCTGGATTACCCGTTCCAGATGGTGGGGGTTCCACTTCATTCCCTGTTGGTTGGTGCCCTTTTAAAGTCTCGTTAATAGCTTCTAACGAGCGTAGTATGATAGCTAGTTCGGGTGATGGTGCTGGTGGTGTTGATGGCATTGGTGGTGTCGATGGTGCTCATGACGACGCTCCCCTGCCTTGACCCCTACGGGTCCTGGCCATCTTGTATGACTTAACCTGGATCCCCAAAGTTATCAGGGTGAGTTCCAAGATGTTTCAAATTGGTGCTACTTAAACTTAGAAACAGGGTTAGGCGTGAGTTTTCTTTACTTGTCTGTAAACAGACATTACTCCATCAAGGGAATTGGCTCGGTTTTGGGTTAGGATTAAGAATCTAAGCTTGGTTAACATCAACTTCAAGGTAGACTAACCTTACACTTTAATAACATAGTTGAATTATTATTACACTAATTTAACCCAAGTTAGCTTTACTTTAATTTAACTAACTTAACCTTATTTATATGTAAATTATTTATACTAAATATTTAATTTATTTTATATTATTTTTAACAATTTAAAAAAAAAAACTAAACAAGCGCCCAAGGATTCGGGCACACATGGGTTCCACGTGCTCGTCACGGCCTCTGCACCTACCGTGACTTATCCTCGACTCTGTATCGGGGTTTTGGAATTTTTGCTGTCGCGAAATCTTTACCTCTCCAAACCCCGATTCGCGATGGGCTCAGTCTCTATGAGCTAGCCCCTTACTGACTATACCTTGGTCCATACGACCGCGCTCACAATCCTGTTACCATAAATCCTCCTATCGGGATTTTGTGCTCAACTTTCCTGATGGGCCCTTTTCTTCGTTAGCCCCTTTTACTAAGAGCTTGGTCCATATGACCGCCTCCATGACTGTGGCCTTGTATCACCCTATCAGGATTTTGGTGTTTCGACGTTCGTGATGTCAACGCGCGTGTGCCCTTAGGATTCCTAATTTCCCGATCCGTGATGCATGTGTGAGCTCTATCGGGTATCGCGAAATCGTGACTTCTAATGCAACGATTCCTATGTATGAAAAAACCTTGAAATGTCGAATCCCAACTCCTTCAGATCCTCTGACACGCATCCCTCCAATCGAACGGCTCTGACTGTGTCGGGAAATCACCAATCGCGATTTCATTGTGAAAGAATTTCACGACTCCGAAAACTCTGATATGCCAAACCCCAACTCTTCGGGATCCTCCGACATGCGTCCTCAACGTGAATGGCTCGGATCTCGTCGGGAAATCGTGGATCGCGATTTCCTGTTGCACAATTTCTTTACCCTCGAAAACTCCGATGCCCCCAAACACCAACTCGTTAGGATCTCATGCCACGCGTCCTTGCCGATGAACGGTTCATAACTCCCGTCGGGATATCGTGAATCGCGACTCCATCATACGAGTATTCCTTGCCCTCGAAAATCCCGATATCCTGATTCCCTGGTTGGCTAACAGTTGGCCTCCACTACGCCTCTGTCCTCCTCCTCTGCTGTGATGACAGCTGGCCCCCACTCATCGGGGTTTTGCGGATCGCGAATTCAAAGTGCTTAAACATCATGTCCCTGGGATTCCCTATTTCTCGATGGGCCAAACGCCGATGGTTTTCGATGGTTGCCACCTGTCCCATAGATGGACGGTTGTGATTGTGTCGGGATTTTCCCATGGATTTGTCGACTCTTCCCGGATGATGGACACTTGTCCTCCATTCTGACTCTAGTGGTCCCACCACGCTTATTTCACTGTCGGTATATCGCCGATCGCGATTCCCAGCGACGCGATTTCTTTGTCTTCGAAAACCTCAATTCGCGACTCTTCGGGATCTTCTGACACGCATCACCACTGTTTGGATGGCTCCGATCCTATCGAAAAATCATGAATCGCGATTTCCTTATGCAACGGTTCTACAATCCTAAAATATCCGATGGTAAAATCCCGATGCCTCCCCAGAATGCTGACACGTGTCCTGCTGAGATCAACGACTAGGATCCGTTCTTGGGATTTCGAGAACCACAAGGCCTTAATTGTCAGACTTAACAAAACCCCGATGACTCAGATTTCCCGATGACTCTTCTGGGACTCCTCCTATGCACGCTAGGGCTTAAAACCCACACAACTTTTCTAGATCTAATGGCTGACGGGATTTCGCCTGAGATCTGATGGTGCAGATCCGTTCTCCCGTGTAACAGACATCTCTTCTTTGGGAAAATCGATTAGTTGCACAAAACATTACATAGTGTTAAAATTGCTCTCTTGGCACGGTTGAAATTTATATGGGTTTATAGTTCATTATTACAATCATCGAGGCTTAATATAGGCAAATAGTTCACATTATTCCTGTGCGGTACAAGTCTGCTAAATTTCCTTTTTCCGATTGCACATCGGCAGTTTCCCCCATTTAGGTAAGTTCAAGGTGAAATAGGCCTTTTCAAGGTCACGCAAATGTCTTTTTGCATTTTATTTAGTATGGTTCGTGTAGTCATTGAATCTTACCAGTTTCAAGCCTTCAATAGAAGCTTCCCACGACATTTTCGTCGGTTTCAGGTGTCTATTCTACCCGAAACTTCATTAACAACGTTGCTCAAGGAAAAATTAAGCTATGACTTCTCTTTTTCATGCTTAACAGCTTGGATACCACACTGTATCAGTCCTATTTAGTCAAACTGAATGTGTGTTTCTTATAGGTTAAGTGTGGCTGGAGTTAATCGTTTGGGATTTTGGCCCTTAGGCCCATATTTCGAACTAAGACGCTTTGATACCATATGTAACAGCCATATACTTCTAAACATCATTAATATTCATAAACATTTTATTTGGTAAACTGAAACAATAACTTCTTAGCATAATAGTGATTCTCATAACAACAACTTCAATAACTTAGATTTATCAATAAATATTGATTTAATGACAGAAATAAATAAATACATAAATTAACAAAGTACCTGGTTCTGATGCTAATTGTTGTTGCTCTCCTGCTGCCTACTTCTACACAGATCAACCCTGATACAAATAGAAAATAGCTGCCCAAAACTACTGTCCTCCCTGCCAACTAGGAAAACTACCTAGATCCAGGATATATATGGATATCCTGGCCCTCCATGCCCAAAACCTCCAACAACTCAGTTTCTCCCAGATAAAATCTCAACCAAGAACTCTACTCCTTGCTTACAGCAAGCCAACAGTCCAAAAAATACAATAGTGCACAGAAAATCGCTGCTCACAGCAAAACACAACCGTCTAGAGGCTCTCTGCTCATGGAAAAACACAACCGTCCAGAGGCTCTCTTCTCATGGAAAAACACAACCGTCCATAGGCTCTCTGCTCATGAAAAAACACAACCGTCTAGAGGCTCTCTAATCACGGAAAAACACAACCATCCAGAGGCTCTCCGCTCATGGCAAAACACAACCGTCCAGAGGCTCTCTACTCATGGCAAAACACAACCGTCCAGAGGCTCTCTGCTCAAGGAAAAACACAACCATTCTTAGGCTCTCTTCTCACGGCAAAACACAATCGTTCTTCCCAATACAACCGGCTCAAAAATTACAGTTCACAGCATCCATTCCCCCCCCGTCGAATGGTGCTCACATCCCCCTCTTCCCGTCCCTTATTCCTCCCTGCCAACTCACACATTTACTTCAAAACCACCCCCGTCCTCCATCCTTCGTCCCTTCATTAATATTTTTATCATCTCGGGATTTCTGGGCTCCTCGCCCTGCATACGCCACCCTCTACTGCATACGCAATTCCTGTTATATCATTTTTTTTTTATCTCTTAAATTTATGTCACAGGTCATTAAATGTGATCTTCAGTTAGATTATTATTACTTAGTTAATCCTCAATTATTCCTTTAATTAAATCTTACTTAATAATATTTAATCATTTATTCAATTAGGGTCATTACAAGAGTGCTAAGAATGAATGCCTCTGAGCCTGTGGTTGGGTGGAAAGGTGCACACCCATAGTCAGTTGGTTGGATGCAACTTGTAATAGATAAGTATTCTCATACCCTATGAAATTAAGATGTAATTATGTAATGAAATGGGATATACTGTGAATGACCCAGGGATATCTGATGTGACCGTTGGATACGGGAAAGAGCATCAGAGTTAAACTTGGAGTCATTTGGACTTCACGAATTCGGAAAACTGAGAGAATTCGTCATGAGGGAGGTAAAATCCCCAATGTTCTGAAGTCTCGAGGTTAACTCTGAACCTTAGATCTGAGTCTTCCCGGGAATCATCCTAACTACCAGATCTAGGAGGTAGATGATAGTCAAGGTACTAGAACTACCCATGACTTAAGAACTTGATAGCGGACATGTTAGTTCATGGACACGATCAACCTACATTGTTGATCTCGTCGGGAATGAAAGATCAATGACTAGGATTAGAATAGAGTCGAGTGAGCACTTCTCATATTGCAGAGGTGGGACCCCGCAATCACTGCGAATCGTCGATCTATGAATGGAGATTGAGGGTGGGGAATCATTTTGGAGCGTGAAGGTGAAAGTAGTGAACATGCTGGTTCGTGGACCACAATTTACCAACATCATTGATATCGTCGGGTTGGAATATTAATGACTCCGGTTAAGACCAAGTTGAGGGAGCACTTTCCAAATTGCGAAGGTTGAACTCTTTGATAAAGAGCATGCATGTTGGAGCCCCAAAATTTATGTGAACCGTTGATCATCGTTGACCTTCGATCTAAGTTTGACGAGATATTTGAAATGCAAGGAATGTGTGGGAAGATGAAATCTTCAAGGGGATCAAGCTCAGAATAAATAGCACTTTCAGGCGTGCAGACGAAGTCTAAGAGACAGACCCATAGGAGGAGTAAAGGTTGAGGCCTTTGAATACTTATAAAATATTCTAAGTTGGAATAGATCAAGAAGCTCACAAGGAGGAGTGATAGTGGAGTAAGTTTGTAGACTACGAGTAAAGTCCCGAAGTAAACTTCAACTATCGGATCATCCGAAGTAAATGTCAGTTGTTGGATCCAGAGGACAAGTGGCATAATTCTGTGGACTCCAGGTAAAGACCCAAAGTAGATCATGTCTGTCAGATGGTAGGAGATACGTGTCTATAGATCGGAGTCTTCAAAGAAAACTACTTCAGAGGTTTCCAAGTGAGGAGTGTGAAAAGCTCCCAAAGTCCAGAAGGCCGAAGAAGATCGCAATCGTCCATTTTAGATGGACACAAGGTGGAAATCCATGAAGTTTGGTTGAAAGCACTCCAGGAGAAATGAGTGCATAGGAGTATGAAACTCCCAAAGCCTGAATATTTGAAGAACCAAAGAGAATCTGGACTGTCAGATCCAGAGGGTACATGGTGAAAGATCGTGAACTCTAGGTGAAATTACTCCGGGAGAAAATAAAGGAGTAAAGTTGGAAATCATCGAACCCTGAATAGTCAAAGTAGCTAGGAGTCGTCGATCTATGAGAGGACACATGTAATCAAATCATGGACTCCAGATAAAAATCTCTAGAAGAAGTGGAGCGTGGAGAAACTGAGATTTGAAATCGTCGAAGGCCGAATTCCTAAAGCAGATGATAGTCGTTGATTTGAAAGTGGATGTGTGGCACTAGATCTAGAACTCTAGGTACAACACACTCTAGAAGAAAGAAGAGGGTGAAAGAGTCGAAGTCCCAAAGCAGATCTCGATCATTGATCGAGGAGGAGGTTGAAGGATCGTTGATCTGGTCTTGGTTGAAAAGTGTTTAAGTCCCAAAGAGGACCAAGGCCATTGATTTGGCGAGGACAAGTGTCAGAAGATCTGACACTCCAGAGCGATTCACTCTAGATTTTTGTGTTTGTAGAGAACAGTTATAGACCGTTGATCAGAGTAGATGCATGGAGACGAATAGTGGACTCCAGAGAAATCTGTTCGAGAGTTTCAGTTGAGATTTAAGACTCCCGAAGTCCATAGAGCCAGAGAGCTAAAGTAAATATCAACCATATGATCATTTGAAGTAGATATCAGTCGTCAGATCGTCTGAAGTAAATCTTAGGTGTCGGATCATCTGAGGTGAATTTGGATTGTCTGATCCAGAAGAGACGTGGCATAGATCAGAGGATTCCAGGTAAAGTCTCAAAGTAATTCATAGCCATCATATCAATAGGACAGGTGGCACAAATCTGTAGATTTTAGGTAAAGACCTGAAGAAATCCTCAACTGTCTTATTCAAGTGGATGCGCGACAGGAATCTACTTACTTCGAGGGGAAGTGAAGTTTGAGATTTGTTATCTCAGAAGTCCGGAGACCCAAAGGAAATCTCGATCGTTGATCGAGAAAAGGGTCGTAGGACCACTGATCTAGTTGAAAGCTCAAACCCCCAAAGTAGAGGTAGAGTCACTGATTGAGAAGGAAAGGTGTCCATAAATCATTGACTCTAGAATATTGACGTATGAAAGAAAGGAAAGTTTGAGACTTGAGAATTACGAAGTCCGAAATTCTGAAACAAATCACAGTCGTTGATTTGAAAGAGGTCAGATCTGATCCCCATCTTTGAAAGGGATAGATTTGAGCCATCAGTTCAGAGGCACCGTCAATATCATGAGATCGACAGTCATTTAGCATTGCGGGGATCGGAGATGCACAAACTTTCACTACTACATATTGAAAAAATTACGACGACTACTTGCGAAGAAAGTACTCTTTCGTTGAAAAAATCAAGAGAAAAAGTTCAATTTTTCAATTTTGCTCTAAATCCACCCCGTATTCGTCGCTCTATCGACAGAACCAAACTTTCGTTTATTTTGCGATGATCATCAAGATGGTGGACTATTGTCTCTATTTAGACGAACTTGTGTTTTCATCGCAATAGCGATGCTCACTATTGACTGTTACACTTTTTGATACTATCCATATTGACCATTATACATTTTGACAAAGTCTAAATTGATATAGTCAACATTCTTCGCAAGAGCGACGATATGACCATTATAACCATTCTAGTCTTTGACAAAGTGACCTAAATATAACAAATAAATAGGTAAAAAAAAAGAAATATTTAGGTCACGGTTGTCGTAATTGTGACGACAGTGACCTAAATTGACCTATAAATATTTGATGATTTAAAGATGTTGCGACAATCTTTCTATAACAATGACAGTTTTGAAAGGGTATTTTTGTGAGGAAGTTGTGCGGAAGAATGTCGCAGAATATAGTTAGAGGTGGGGAAAAAAGTAAAGCGGGTGAAAAGGGTGATGGTAGATGTTATTTCCCTTTCAAAAAATGTTGCCTCGTACGTCTCGTAATAATTTTAATAGCAACAACTACAAAACATTGTAGGAAATATGGGCACATTGATGGCGGATCAAATGAATATCGTCCCATGGTAATTAGCTATATATTCATTATCTGTTTTTATTTTTTCAATTTTATATAAAATTATATATATATTTTGAATGTTTGTTATAGTATACACTAATTTTCCATGATTGTATGTAATTATAAAGTTAGAGTTGCCCTCTAACTTTTCACAGAATATTGCACCAAGTATTAGTAGAAATGATGTTGTACAAGTTGAGGAACATCATGACCAAGCAAATGAGGATCTCATTGAAGAAGATGATCGAACAAATCAAGTTAATGATCCCATGGAAGAAGCTGATGGGACAAATCAAGTTAATGATCGCATGGAAGAAGATGATGGGACAAATCAAATGATCCAAGATTTTTTTTCGTAGTCGGATGAGGACGGAGAAAATGCTAGTATTTATGATGAACCTCTATTCGAAAAGGAAAATAAACGAATTTATGAAGGATCAAGAGAAAATCTTCTCTCCACTACATTGTTGCTAGTGAACTTAAAGGTTATGAATAATTTGTCGAACACTTGTATGACATAGATCCTAAGGTATGTAATATGTTTCATCTCATATTATACATAAATGTTGATTTTTTTCTCTTTGTTTATAGTGTTAGTTAATGTGTAAAATAAGAATGCAATTTTTACGATTAATATTCTTTACATTAACTAGTTATTTGTTATGTTGTAGATTATTAGGTGAAGTTTTGTTACCATCGTCAAATATTTTACCTCGCACATATCGAGGTTTGGATGCCATTATGAAATACATTGGAATAGATTATCAAACTATAGATGCATGTCCTAATGACCATATTATATATTATAGACAACATGCTTCGAAAACAAAATGTCTGCAATGTCTTATCAGTAGATATCGAACCGATCAAGTAACAAAAAGGGTGCCTCGAAAGGTTCTTTGTCATATTATCATAATTCCACATTTGTATAGATTGTTCAGGTGTGGAAGCATAGGACAATTTATGGATTACCATGCATGTAACAGAAGTGGATATGGTGTTCTTCGAATGCATGTCGATGGTTCTGCATTTAGGGAAATTGAGGAAAAATGGGCAGATTTCAAAGATGAACCTCGTAATGTTAGGCTTACATTGGAAGCTGACGGTGTTAATCCATTTGGAGACCTTAGGTCTATTTACTTAGTGTAGCTTATTTTTGTTATCAACAATAACATTCCTCCTTGGATGTCAATAAAGAGGGAGCACATAATGTTGACAATGATTGTTCCAGCTATTTGTTTACATTGATTTTTTGAATATAACATTTTTATTTGTTTCAATTTTTGCATAATATCTTTTGTTTATTTATTTACTTATATATATTACATGATATCATTCCTATAGTAATTATGTGTAATTTCAAACAATTAGCTAAGTACCAGGTTAAATATATGAATGTATATATCGATCCTCTTATCGACGAACTACTAAAGTTATGAGCTGATATCACAATGTACGACATATGTAAACTAATCAGGGAGAAGAAATCTAAATTTCGTGGAATACTTTTATGGAAAATTCATGATGCCCTTGGACTAACACATTTTTATGGTATGTAGCATTCTAATATTTCTCTTTAATACTATATAATTTTTTAATGTTATCATGGTGCATGTTTAATTTTTAAACAATCTCATTGTATAATTGACATTAATCCATTTGTTGTAGGTCTTCAAACAAAGGGTAAATTTGCATGTC
>ML836388.1:30800-48917 GCA_009831015.1 Picea engelmannii | reverse complement strand
AGCTATCATAATCTATTGCAGGATGATGTGATTTGATTAAAGTGTTATCCATATCTGATCTCTTTCATTATTTAAAAAGTACAACAATTACTTTGTTTCAGTTAATGAATGACATATTTCTCTTCTTTGTTAATTGAATCATTTTGTATAGATCTTTGCATACATGTTTATCTAATTGCGAAGATTTATAAATCATAAGATTTCTGTAAATTTTTATGTCTTGTTTGTCCTGTAATTATATTTGAAGAGCACAACTGCGTCTAGTTTACGAGAAGCTCGGGGATAATTCGGTGTGGGTTTCCTCCCTCTGATCTGCTAAGACAATCATTACATACAGGATGAACCTGGAGTGCTTCTTCAGGTTAGTTTGTTATTTATTTAATAGTTAATTTGTTAGTATAGTATAAGTAGTTTAGTTAGATATATGTGTAGTTTAGATTTGTAGTTAGAGTTAGTATCTTAGTTGTTTAGTTTAGATAGTTTTTATTTTATTTCTTTTTCATAAAATCATAAAAATCAAAAAACAATAGCTCTCGTTGTCTTAGGACAGTATACGAATGAGTTTTTCAGGTTTTCATTCAAATCTGTAAATTGTAAATATTGAACATTTGTGAATAAGATTTATTTCTGTTAGTAGTTAGATATTTAATTTCTTAGAGTTAGCATAGTATTAGATAGTATATTGTATATATAATAGTTAGATTTGTTTAGTTTGTTTTAATAGTTATTTTTAGTTAGATTAGTTAATTTAGAGTAGTTTTATTTTTGTTTCCTTAGGACTTATATCGGCTAATGGAGCCGCTAAACCCGTCAGGGTGGTTCATCCCAAATGGCTTCGGTTATTTAGACAACCCCGGATCGGTTCCACTCTTCCAGTTGATGGACGGTCAATTTTTCTCGTCAACACATCCCTTGTTGACGGTTAAGTTTTGTGCCATCGTTTCATTGTCATTCCTTTTTTTCTACTTGGTGATTTGCACCTTGCAAGCAAGATTTCTCAATGCTAGGAGTCCCTGCTTCGAAATTCTGTTGCAGAACATCTTTCTGTGTGGTATTCTTTTCTGTTCCTAGAAACCATGTGTTTTCATATGCCAACTGCCACATCCTGAATATTGTGCCATATCTATTTCGAAAATTGCAATGCAAAGGGGTTTAGAAAATAAATTCGGAGTTGTCACAAAGGGGAAGCATCCATCGGGCTGTAGTGACAAGGAATGCTTTTATTCTATGTTTAAAAAAAATCCATCCACCTCTTGCCTTTGTCCTGTCCTTTATATTATGTAGAACATCTTCTGCCTCTAAGAAGCTCGTAGGATGCACACCATGAATAGGTTCAAATCGGTCTTTGTGCTCAACAAATTTATAATGTTATTTATTTGCGTTGTTTATTCTGTTTGGTTCATTGTTCAGTGTAGGTTTGTTTTCTTGTCATCTGCTGTGGTGACTAGGTGGAATTGAATTTGACGAGAAGAAGGCTGAAGGATACATACCGGGATTGGTATGCAGTTCCATGCTTGTAGTTTTCTATTTGTCTTTTTTGTTTTGTTTTCATTTTATTATTTTTTCCCCTTTTCTCTATTTTCATACAAACTAAAAATAGCTAAGCAACAAATTGAAAATCACAGTTTAGGAGATGAAACAAGTAATAGATGTTGAGTTGTATGAAATATATAAACACTCCATTATACATGACAACATTGACAAGGTGTTGCATAGAAATGGGTTTTTTAGATTGGATTCATTCTCGTATACTGTAGGAGATCGCATTTTCAATGCATTTCATGTTCTACATAATTTTTGTTATTCCTCGACCGAACTACGCAATGTATTGATAGATTATTTATTGGGATGTTTAAAAAATGGCAATGCTAAGGAATTGGAGCCATATGAATACGAATTGGAATCTAATTTTCTTCGGCAATTGCATGGAATACATTATGTCACTACGTATTTTTCAAAGATGTGGTTGTCTGCATCTTAAATTATGCGTTCACATGAGAGGGGACTTTGGGGAGATACATTTTGTATATGGTGGCTGTCTAAGTGGATCAATATAACAATTGGAATATGGTCATTGACAAGAAAAACAAGATATCTACTATTCAACAAAACTGCATCTAACAATCCATATTGCATTTTGTTCCATGATGTCAATCCTCTCAGTGGTCATTATGAACCACTACTGTACAAAAAATTGTTCATATGCAATCTTGAATGACCTCATATTTACTTGTCCCTCATTTGCAAAGACATTGAATCACAGTGGAAACGGATTATGCATCACATTTACTGCCATGGTTTGCAGATAAAAACAATTGTTGTATCTAGCTGTGGATATAGTCTATTCAATGCAATTTGTTGTTTGGTAGAAGCAAAGTTCGATGTGCAGTCACTGTGGCTTTACACTGTATAGTCCTTTTTCAATTCAATTATAGGCAGCAACCAACGAGGTTTTAGTTGCTTGCATCAACACCTTTCGCCATATCTCCTAGAAAATATGCTGACAATTGGAAGTTGGGAAGAATACCTTGTAAACATGGCACTGCCATATGAAAAAGGAAATGTGGAGGGTGGAAGATTTTGTTTGCAATGACTATCTATCATATTTAGAATAAATATCCAGGTATGGCCAACCCTGTGAGATGGCACTATCCATTCCTGGACTATTGATTCAAATTACGATCGAACAATTGACATCCTCTTGTTGAAAATAGATACAGAACATATCCATTATCAACCTTTGCTTGGACATATCACTAGTTCATGGTTCAATGTCCATGCCACCCAAACCACATCGAAACTACATATGTGTGGCATGCTTTTTAATGAGAATGAAACTCCTCCCAGTTGCGATAAGGCCATACGGGGCTTAAACAAAAAACGTAGGCTAAGTTATCACAAATTGAAAAAGGTCATGCATGAAATTCATCCTAGTTGTGATGAGGCCATACAGGGATTAAAAAAAAACATAGACTAAGTTATCACAACTTTAAAAAGTTCATACTTGAGAGAAAAAAAATGTTGGTGGTATAGGAAATACTGTCGTTCCATGGTCTAGTGTCAATGCCATCCAACCCACATAGAATGTGCATAAGCGTCACATTCTATTTAATCAAAGTGAAATTCATCCCAACTGCCCTAAGGTCATCCTTCCCTTGAACAAGAAACATAGACTAAGTTACCACAACTTGAAAATGGTCATACGCGAGAGAAAAAAATGCATTGCTACGCTTTCTTCTAGAGAGAAATTGACATATGACAATCTAAAAAAAAAAAATTGTGCACAACACAATAGAAATAGGTACGGTCGCATATCCCACAATTTTCATGAAACTATCTAAGAGGAAAAAATCAAATTTCATGGGCTAGAAGTAACACAGTGCACTACTACCAATGAAAACCAGCAAACACTTTCTACCCATACTTCCCTGTGGAAGAAAGATGCAAGACAAACCTACATGAAACAAATCAAATACACTCCTTCCATTGCATGTGCAATTTGCAATCAATTGAATTTCGCAAAAAACAGTAAGTCTTTCATGCCTGATTTGGAAGCAGAGTACCTTCGCTTGACAGTTCATGATAAAACATTTTCCAGTGGCAAAATTTGTCTTCCATGCAAACGGTCAACTGAAAATGGAAAACTGCCACATTTTGCAACCCCTGACCAAATAATATGTAATACACCACTACCATATGTAATTGAACTTATGGAACTTGAAGAGAGACTTGTGTCTCTACGAATTTCATTTGCACAAATCAGGCTCTAGGGCTATAAATGACCCCAAATGGGCTTAACATGATCAATTATTAATGTGTCTATTCAACTAGATGTTGTGCAAAAACCCTTGCTACAATTCATTAGCGATACGGTGAAAATTGTTGTGGCTCTCAAATGACACTTGCAATACAAAAATGTGTATCATACATACAAAGTGCATATGCATGTTGTTATGAAAGAATTAAAAGAATTATGTTCTGGGGCCTTGTACAAAGAACAAAACATTTGTATAAATGAGATCTGGAACAATGTTCTTAGAGAAGAGGATGGAAACTCTGTAGAGACTCTTGAAATTTCTAGTGAATTTTATACAAGTGATGAATCAGATAATTAAACAACTGCTGAGACATTGGTGCATGGATTCATTGATTCACAGTGAATTCGTGACTTGTAAGACAAGATTGTCGAAATTGCACCTGTTGAGGGGAAACATCCACTTGGAATATTCAAGGACAAATTCGATGAGGAAATGAACTTCCCAACACTCTTCTATGGAGATCCATGTCCCACTGAGATTATTGAATGATTTAGTTACCATAAAATAGTTCAATGGGAGCTGCTACATTCAAGCAGTGGCTTCTCCTGTCACATAACAAATTTGTTTTTCAAAACAATGTGCATAATAATAGAGCAAGTGTCATCTTTCATGTGGGTCCGAATAAGAAAAGTTCAGTTACAAGGAAGAAATTTGTTGGCCAAGGATGTCAAGTACAAAGTAAACCTAGAAAAAATCTTGAAATCTGATATTGGATACATAGATTTCAAAAACATTCGCATCTCTCCTGACTATTTGCAACAAAACAAGAAAACTATTTTTGCAATGATCTGAAAACTAGGCCCACCAACATTTTTCATCACATTTACAAGTATAGAGCATTGTCGGGATCCATTGGTGGCTACAGTATCTGACTTGCATAGGAACATAAAACGTAAAAACAAACTGATACACTGGAAAATAATGACATTGACTACCTCATAAGAAAAGACCCAGTGACATGTACTCTCTACTATAGACATAGAATAAATTATTTGAGATAATTGATATTCCATGATGAAATGTTTTTCGGAAAAATATCAGACTACTTTTTTGTGACTGAATTCCAGAATAGGGGGAATGAACATGACCACACACTCTTGTGGATAGAGGGTGCACTAGTCTACGGAGCTGACAACAATTCATAGATCGATCAATTTGTGGAAAAATACATAACATGCAAAAAAAATCATTTGGATCGAGAACTTGCCAAATTTCATAGATATTATCATACAAAAAGTTGTAGAGAATGAAAAAAACTTGCATTGCAAATACAACTTCCCCGTGCTGCCAATGAGAGCAACAAGAATCGTAGAGCCATTTAGTTTAGAGGACAATGTTGTCATTGAGAAATCTAAATCCTTGTTCGCATTTCTAGAACAAGGAGAGTTTGATGAGTTGATGAGCTTCGATGACTTCTTGACATAGCTAAATCTATCAGAAAAAGAGTACATCCAAGCCATACAATGTACACTTAAACAACCAATAGTTTTCCTTAAATGAAAACTTTCCCATATCTGGAACAACAGTTTCTCCAAGGACATGCCAGTTAAGTGGAATGCAAATACAGATGCACAGTACGTCCTCAATGCATATGTTGAATCATCGTATTGTACCTCATATATGATAAAGGTTGACAAATCTATGATAAGTGCATTCAGAAGAATACACAAATAACATGAAATAAGTCATATTGTTGCCATACAAATGATATGTACGCTTGGAAATACATTGCTTAATCTTGAACAAATGTCTACTCAACAAGCAGTCCACATTGCACTTTCCCTGCCCCTCAATTGTAGTTCAAGAAAATGTGTTTTCATAAACACATCTCCACTTGAGAAACACACATTTGTGCTTAAACCACCATGCTTTCTAGAACAAGAGCCTGAAAATTCAGAAGACATACTATGTCTCTCTATTATTGATTATTACCTCAAGCATCCATATCCTATTAGGCATATTTTCTTAGCATAATTCGTATCGCATTACAAAAAAAATGGTGTGCCCATATCAAAAATAAAAAAACCCTCTGTGATACGGTTTGTCAAGTGCAATAAACATTATGACTATGAAAACTATTGTTATTCGTTTCATTCGATGAAAATGAAGAGACATTAAAACATAACTTCTCTACATGGGAAGTTGTGTATGTTTCCTTTGAGACTATAGTGCAAATCAATGAAGCTAGATTTACTTACAATGTTAATCCAACATGGGGTGATCTAGAAATTGTAGTTAATGAGCTAGAAAACCCTGACAATATTGATGAGACATTCACAAACCGAAAAACAACCAAAACTCCTTGCGAGTCCTATGACTTGAAAACAAATTTTCCTCTTCCTTGAGTAGGTGGCATTGAAAAACATATCAATCTTGGTTTTCAAGTCACAAAACATCCTTTCCTTATAATGAATACCACAGAATAAGATGTTTGTTGAATCGATAACAAAAAACAACTCTAAAGGACATTTATTGCGATTCTGAATAGAATGCGGACAAAAAGCTAAACATATGACGACTTAACATATATCAATTCGAGGTGCTTGCGATCTACACCAATAGAGCCAACGTTCCCTTACTTGTTCTACACAAATAAGGATGTTGCAATGCATAACAGGTACATGCTATCGCTCATGCTTGATGATGATATCATCATCAATTCAATTGACCTGGAAGAAGATAACCATGGAAATGTGCCACGCCATGAACATACAACCACTTTACCTTTGCATCTTGTGATGAAACTAGAAATGTTGGTTGAAATATATGCCTACAACTATGATTCACATGATGGCTTGGTCAATGGTGCAAATGGAATACTCAAAGGCTATACCAAAACAAAAATACTTGATGTCCTTTGGATTAAGTTCCCTAAACCGCATATAGGAAAGTGACAAGAAAGCAAGTTATATTATCTATATAATTCAAACACTACAAGCGATTTGACACCTATTTTGTGAATATCAAAGCCAGTATCAACATCATCAAAGACAGGTCGACTAAATATTTGAAAACAGTTTCCAATTAAACTTGCATGTGCATGTACAGTCCACAGATTGCAAGGAATAACAATTGATAGTGCTTCATTTCAGCTTGCTATAATTCGAATACATGGACTTGTATACACAACATTGTCCCATGTCAGAAGCACAGACTCCTTGTATTTACTAATTCCTCTTACAAAAGATAATTTCAAAGTCAAACATAAAGTTGATATTGAAATGGAACACCTCAGGACTACCGCAAAATGGCATCTGTAGTATGATTACCAATTCATACAAACAAACTCAGCTATATCAATTATATCACTTAAAACACGTATCTTACATGCACACATGGATGGTATACTCAATGACTATGATACAATGCAATCTGATATTCTATGCTTGCAGGAAACATACATGGCATTATGCATGAAAAACAAACAATTTCCAAATCACAATTTCATATCAAGTTGTATTACACATGGGGTGATGATATTGGTGAAAAAACTTGTACCAATTTTGGACCATATACATTTCGAAGAAAAGAATGTTGAGATGGTGATTGCAAAAATATTTTTCCATGGAACAAAAATTGCAATACTAAATCTGTATGCTACTCCCCATGCAACATTCTCCAATATACTAAATTTTATTTCCAATGCATTAGTCCATTTGCATATGAATGAAACCATTGTGCTTGTAGAAGACTTCAACATTGACATGTTACAAAATAATACCAAAACAGAAGAATTGGAAAACTACATGTGCAAATACAGTCTTCGCTTTCTTTTGAACAACACAAGCCATGTGCAAAACATGCTTATTGACCATGTATGGTCAAATGTGCCCATTCCTCAATACATCATTTTTATATTAAACGCATACTGGTATGATCATGATACACTTGGTATTGCACTTGAATTATGAGATATGCATCAAACATATTGCAAAGTCATATTTCTACGTTTCAAAGCATATCTGTGTAGCTTGTTGCAAAAAAACAAATTATCCAACTTCTTAGTTTTCCATGGTTTGTGCACATACTGGTTTGGTCACCACACAGTTGGTGTTTCACTTGAATTATGAAATATACATTAGGCATATTGCAGAATCATATTTCTATGATTCAAAGCAAATCTATTTATCTTGTTGCAGAAAATCAAGATATCCAACTTCTTAGTTTTCCCTGGTTTGTAATTGATTTTGGTCACAATTTGTTTCTTACCAATACACACACACACACACACACACACACACACACATACAAACTTGAATGAACTAAAAAAAAAGGTACATTCTTCTAACACTATCTGTTACTCTATTCCTCTTATTCTATTTTATTTAGTCTATGTACATAGTACTTGATTTTTTCTTTACAAGTTAACTTATGTTCATGTACGTTTTGTTTTGTGATTTTGTTCATAGAAATAAACAAAAAACTAGACACCGCAAAGCACTCCTAACCAGAAATGTAGAAGAATCCATGCAAAGGTGTGTTTTTTCTACCCGTGTTCCATATCCAATAGTTTTTCGTTTACTCCGTCTGTATTTGTTGAACTGGTTTGCATCTCTGTTTTTTTTTTCTCCTTGGATACTCTATATCTTTGTGTACATTGAATTGTCTTCATGTCAATTATATTTTTGTGCTTCTATCTTGAAATAAATAAATTTGTACTCCATATTTTCTTTTCATGTCTTCCTACGTAACAATTTTCTTTCATGTCGATTGTATTCTCTGTATTGTGTGGCATACAGTTCTTACCTCCCTTTCTTTTCCCTCTTCTGTACTTAGTCGTTCTCCCTTTTTTTCATCCCCTCTATTATCCATTTCTAATTCTATACTTAGTCCCATGTCTATGCTCGCGGGTTCCCAGGACGGTGCAGTGGCAGATTTCATGTCCATGTATATCTTTACATCACGACTCCGATCAACCGCCGTCCATTTTCATAGTTTGTGAATTTTATGGTTGTGGATTCCTGCATAGGTTCCATCGAAATCTCTTGCCCCATGTGCACAGTATACATCTTTCACCCGAAATTTCAGTGATCTACAATTCGACCTGGACTTGAACCTTGCGACTCATTTTCCTAGCATATGTTGATATTTCAACAGTTAGCCAATTTTATGGCAGCGGTTTCCTCCCCAATGCATTATCGAACTCCCATGCCCCGTGTTCGGATAACATCTTGCATCCAAAACTCCAATTATCTACAATTCGACCTAGGACTACTCAAACTCACAAGCCTCACTCTTTATCGAACTCACAAATTGTATATCCATCTATATCTTGACATCATGAGTCTGACCAAGCACTTTCGTTTCCTTTGCCAATTTTATGGCTACGAGTTCCCAGGTATGCGATATCTAACTCTCATTCCTTGTGTTTCAAGTATACATATTCCATCCAAAACTTAGGTGATCTACAATTCCACCACAGACTCCCAGGTTCAAAAAAGTACCAAAGCATCTTTAATTATCCTCCATGCTCACAACGTTCGCCTCTTCACAATATACATTAATTATGATTTTATTGGTGACAGTTCACCACAGATGTTCGAAAATATTGTCATTAATACGAAAATATTGTAATTAATAAGCGGAAAGATCAAGGTAATCTCCCATTAAAATGCATTTATGGGAGAATATTATGGATTCTGATTAGTTTCCTCTGTCAATCTTGAATTCACAAAAAAATGTTGGTTGTTTTGGTTTTTTTAAGACGTCATCATAGCAAGAATTTGATATTGTGTTGGCCCATTGTCGTCTACAAAGTTGTTCACATGATGTTGCTCTTTAGTATTGTGCACACAATTTTTGAACCTTACAGGTTTGCATATTTGAGGCTATGCTTGCATATGAAAATGTTGCTCCACCATTCCAATTTGAACATAGTTTGCATTTGGGCCACAGAGAAAAGTAATAAAATAAAATAATATGAGAATTGTAAAAGTAAATATTAAAAAATTATCTTATGACTTGAACCTGCTTTTGTCAAAATATAGGTATATTACACAATTGTTAATGTTTTCCCTGCTTTTCAATAGTTTCTTGATTTCCCTACCATCCTTGCACGCTTTCACAATGAAAATTGATGACGCTTTTATTATCTTTGAAAAGATTTGCATTAAAAGGTGAAAAGGTTGAGGACATCTGCCATTAAAACACATTGAACCAATATTTACTGGAGATTGTATTATGATGTTGCAACGTCCATTTTAAATACAATGAGGAGCAAAGGAAGGTTTTCATCACCTTATGACTGCAAATCGACATGTCTGTGGAGATACCCTAAATATTTTTGGGCATGAGGACCAGTGTTTTTAGTGGTCCATAGTTTATGACTACTACTCCTCCACTTCTGCCCAGATGAAAGTTATCTCGACATCTAAAATTGCAAGGACACATTGTATCCCTAATTTTTTTTTTTACTTTAAGGACTTGGTCACATGTTGCGCTGAGAATTATATTCCGAACCAACGGATTGTCTAGATGGGCGACCATTTCCAAATCTCCCTATCACCTAAAGTATTTCTAAAGATTTTAACACTTCTCGACCCAACGCCTACTTTCAAGGGAGAGAATTGAAAAAAGTTCTTAAAGAAGAATGGAAATTAATTATACCTCTTTCCAAAGTTATTATAGGACCCAGTGCCCGCTCCCTAGGACATGGCCATATTACAGGTTAATGCATGTAAAAACCTTTTTCAGCAAATTGCATGGCTTTTCACGAGGACAACGAGACAAGAAAGTTCAACCGGCATCTCTTGGATGATTCTGTATATTTTATATTTTAAGATCAAGAAACAGACCATATTCCATTGCCACAAGATGATTTCCATTCAAATCTCTTCCTAGTTATTGCAATACAGGAGGTAGAAGAAATTCTTTATGCCATCTTATTTAATTTTTGTCGTGCCGAGTTGTTATCCATTTCCTGGACTATCTATGTGTAGGAAGTTGAACTCTAAATTTGACCTAGTAACATTCTTGTGCCAAAAATTATGGAGACATGATTCTTGCCAACAATTTTATAAGGTCTTCAATTATTTTGTTTTAGTTTTTAAAGCATTGATATTTGGAAGGTATTTTCCCTAGTTTTCTGGCCAGCCAACAATCTTCCTGGATAGGAAAGGCACAATAGAAGAAATGGAGAACTATTATATTATAAGGATTTTCGGGTCTAAAAAGAATCCTTGCTTCCTTCCATGTCACATATCCGGTACAATGTTTTTTGATGGAATAACAAGGGAGTACATCTATTGGTTGCATTTTTTCCATGAAAAAAGGAAAGGACAATTCATGTCTATGCCTTGGAAAGTTCAAGATTTCATGGTCAGGAACCACTTCAATAGTTATTTCACTTACACTATCATGAATGGACTCTGTACCAGTACCAATGATTCACACAAGCAGAACCGAAAATCCCTGAGTGAAAAAAGTGCCCAATCCCCGACTGCCACAACTAAGACCACATCATCTCATGGTAGTAATCCAACGGCTTACCCAAGTAACAAAGTCACACACAGTTCTTTAGGTAGAGGAGGAGATAAGAACTTGCCGGAAAAATTGAAATTTGTCAAAAGCTTCGTGCGGGCAAAAAACGAAAAACAATAGTCCAAGAACATGAGGGACTGAGGGGAGAAATTGATATCTACGATCTCTCCCTCAAAGATATGGAACTAGAAATTGACATTGAAAAAATGTTCCCTGACGATGATCACCTAGAGATCACTGCTCCTCACAATCCTAGGATGGAAATACTTGGCATAGATACATTGGACGAAGAAGAGTATTTTGCATTTTAGAGTGCTATTTTTGATAGTGAATCAAAAAAATTGATTATTGAAAACAAAGATGTAAATAATAAGAAAGGGACATCTCGTTCAGAGTTCAACCTACGCAACATGCGCCCTTCCCAAATATCCAAGATGCACCGAGAAAATGAAGATACTCTATATAACTCTATTATCAGCCTTGAAATAGAAAAACTCATGTTAAATATGTGAATCAAAGAATTGGAGGCAACTCTAATGCCTCTTCCATTATTTTCTACTCCTTTGAAAATGGTCGGGTCCACCACACTTGCACCAAAGTTAAAAGGATGAGCAAGCCTTCTCACATTGGCCTAAGACTATGTGAAAAAGAATATAAACAAAAGAATGGAATTAATAACAGAAGCTTGGGAGATGTCAAAGAATATGGTCTCTTTTGGAACAAGAGTGCGTGATTTTCATGAGTATCTGCAAGCAGATCTCAAGAACGAGCAAGGTTTTTTTCTCGATGCAGTTTTACCATTTGGTGTTGAAGTTACTGGAATGACAGAATTCAGAAGAAGACAGTTGGATCTCCCTTCCCTGGATCAAATAGACCAGCTAAACGCATGATGGAAAGAAAAGGTAAAGAACCTTATTGGTATCGTTCAAGAATGTAACCAGACCATATCTAAAAGAGACAAACTATTCAACAAGCTAACTGAGATAGATCTAGCTGCCAACACCACTGATGTCCAGGAGCCAAAATTGATATTAAACTCATTTTTTTAACCAAGCAATCATTTGATGATCAAGTTCATATCTATAAAACACTGTCATTTGAAAATTTCTATGGCATTCTTAAATATGGTGAAGATGACGTGAAAACTTGGCTAGTCAGTTATGTAATTAGAAACAAAAATATTCAAGAAGCATTGCACAACTTGTATATTGATCTAAGGGACTTGGAAAGTGAATTCTTCAATATAAAAATCCGGCATGAAATGAACGTGGTGCCGATGAGGAGATACACCAAAGAATGGTTGAAAAAGGTTGTCCACCAGATTATTGATGAAGGTCAAAGCTGAGGAAATCCATAAAAGGACATCAATGAAGAAATGACAAGGCATGGGACACCATCATAGTAAGTTGATATGATTACATTCTTTTGTCTTCATCCACTTATTCTAACAAAGCTTTAACGCAGATCTGACAATTTTTTCTTTATTCTTGCCAGGTTTTGTTGTTTTCCATCATCAACTTTCTTCTTGCTAAAAAATTCATTCTTGTACATCTTTTCTTTGTAGTCCGCAACATTCCCAATCAGATTCATTCTGGCAAACACATTTTTATTTCACAGAATATGTACTAAACTATAGTTTGTTTTTCAAATTCGAAGACAACTTTTTTGGGGAAATATTCTCAAATGTATTTTGTGACCCATTTTGTCTAAATATAAATATTTGGGGTTGTACTATGCTGATATTCAATGCTTGGTGTTGTTATTTGGAATTTGTATTTCTTCGTAAAATTAACTCATTTCATTGTACATGTTCATGTTCTATATTGTGCATGTATTGTAGCTTCCTATATTTCATAATATTCTTCGATATACAAAATGTAAAGTCATATATTTTTTTCTTTGTTCCTTGTAGGTTTGAGCAAAAAAAATTGAGCCCAAAACACCATTGAAATTTGAACATGGTTTACATTTGGACCACAAATAATATAGTAAGATACATTATTATGGATACATTTTAAATAAAAATAAACAAAATCCATTTAAACATGAACCTGACTTTCTTGGGCTCCTGGATTGTCCGCGGGTTGATCGGTTAATGGACTATCAAATCCTCATTTCCATCTATATCTTCACATCAATAACCCGACCGACAACTGTCCCTTTCAACACTTGGCCAAATATCTCACTGCGATGTCCCAAATTAGTGCTATCGCATTCATACCCCGCATGTTCCATTTTATACATCTTTCACCCAACACTTTCGTCATATACATTTTGCACCCAAAAATTCCGTGATAAAAGATAAAGTATAGAAGACGGAAAAGAAGGGTAAATATATTCACATCTGTGATAGATATCCCATTTGCTCGCAAGATATTTTATGCACATTTTTGGATAAGTTATATACTTATTGCATATACTTGGAAAGGAGTGTGAAGGTGGTGGGCACATAAATACCCATGGAAAGTGGTCAGACAAGCTTCAAAATAGGGTGGCAAGGATTCCTGACGAGACGTAAGGCCCCAACTATCAAATTGTATATATCAGAACATTTTAGTGCAAAATGTGTAACACGAAGAAGGTGTTCCTACCATTGTCAACTCTAATTCATTCTATTGTCACTAGTGACAACTCAGTGCACAACTTTTCTTATTGGCATTAATAAGAAAATAACGTATTCAACAACTATTTACGGGAGACCGATCGACCCCCGGATTGGGTGCCCTCTGTTTCATGATATACATATTCAACAATGATTTACGGGAGTCTGACCGACCCCCGGGTTGGCACTATTATAAATCTTGCACCTAAAACTTCTGTCATCTACAAGTGCATGATACACATCAGGCACCCAAAAATTCCATACTCTACAATTCATCGTGACTTAGCACTATCAATTTCTTATGCCCCCCTGTTTTGTGATAGACATGTTGCACACAACACTTCCGTGCTATAAATTCTACACCAAACACTCATGTCATTTACAATTCAACCCCAGTTATAGAGCCTGCCTACCCAAGAATCTGCGATCTGAAAAGTGGCTAGGCATCGAATGGCTAACGGTTGGTCGGAGAAACGATATAAAAGCACAAAATACGATTCAAATTCGAACATGGTTTACATTTGGACCACTAATAATCTAGTAAGATACATTAATATGGATACATTTTAAATAAACATAAACAAAATCCCTTTAAACTTGAACCTAACTTTCTCGGGCTCCTAGATTGTCTGTGGTTTGATCGTTTAGCGAACTCTCAAATCCTCATTTCCACCTATATCTTCACATCAAGAATCCGACTGATGATCATCCCTTTCAACACTTGGCCAAATATCTCACCACAATGTCCCAACTTAGCGCTATCACATTCTTATCCTGCCTGTTTCATTATATACATATTGCACCCAACACTTTCATCATATACATTTTGCACCCAACAATTCCGTGATAAAAGATAAAGTATAGAAGATGGAAAATAAGGGTAAATATATTCACATCTGTGATATATATCCCATTTTCTCGCAAGATCTTTTATGCATGTTTCTAGAGAAGTTATATACTTATTGCATATACTTGGAAATAAGTGCGAAGGTGGCGGGCATAGAAATACCCGTGGAAAATGATCGGACGGGCTTCAAAATAGGGTGGAAAGGGTTCCCTAGGACACAAAAGGCCCTGACTGTCAAATTGTATATATCAGAACATTTCAGTGAAAAATGTGTAACACAAAGAGGGTGTTCCTGCCATCCTCAATTTAAATTCATTCTGCGTTCTTAGTGACAACTCAGTGCACAACTTTGCACGACTTAGCGCTATCAATTTCTTATGCCCCCCCTGTTCTGTGATATACATGTTGCAAAAAACACTTCTATGATATAAATTTTGTACCAAACACTTACGCCATTTACAATTTGACCCCAGTTATAGAACCTGCCTACCTAGGAATCCGTGATCTGAAAAGTGCTAGGCACCGAAGGGCTAGCAACCGGTCGGAGTCAAGGTATAAAAGAACGAGCACAAATGTGAACAGACGACCCCAGAGTTGGTGCTATTATAGATATTGCACCCAAAACTTGCACCATCTGCAGTTCCTCCCTATACATCTTGCACCCAAAACTTCTGTGGTCTACAATTCGTCAACATATTGAAACATGGTTTGCATTTCGACCAAAAATAATCTATTAAGATACATTAACATAAATACAATTTAAATAAATATATTTAAACTTGAACATGACTTTTTTCGAACTCTTTGATTGGTCCTATATCTTCACATCATGAGCCCTACCGATCGTAGTTCCTTTCAATACTTAGCCAATTATCTCTCCATTGGGTCATGACCTAATGCTATCGAATTTTTATGCCCCCTATTATGTGATATAAGTATTCAACAACAATTTACAGGAGTCCGACCCACCCTCAGGTTAGTGCTATTATAAATCTTGCACCCAAAACTTCCATCATCTACAAGTGCACGATATACATCTTGCACCCAGAAATTTCGTACTCTATAATTCGTCGTGACTTCACACTATCGATTTCTTATGCCCCCTGTTCTGTGATATACATGTTTCACAACACACTTACGTGATATACATTTTGCACCAAACACTTTTGTCATATAAAATTTGACCTTGTTTATAGAGCTCGCCTATCTGGGAATCCACGATCTGAAAAATGGCTAGGCATTGAATGGTTAGTGGTTGGTCAGAGTCATGATATAAAATCACGAGCACAAATGTGAACTGGTGTGCTTGCCAACGCGTGCATTGGGACATTTTCGGAAAAATGACTAAGTAACGAGAAAGAGAGTAGAGTGGAAAAATGGTCGGATGAGATTCAAAATAGGGTGACAAGGGTTCCCGAGGAGACGTAAGGCGCTTCCACTCATGGAAACTTAGTTCACAGGTTCGCTTATTGGCATTAACAACCAAAAAAATGTATTCAATAGTGATTTATGGGAGACCGACCGACCCCCGAGTTGGTGCTATTATAGATCTTGCACCCAAAACTTATGTGGTCTACAATTCATCCACATATTGGAACATGGTCTACATTTGGACCACAAATTATCTATTAAGATACATTAATATAAATACAATTAAAATAAATATATTTAAACTTGAACCTGACATTTTTCAAAATCATCGATTGGTCCTATATTGTCACATCATGAGCCTGACCGATCACAGTTCCTTTCAACACTTATCCAATTATCTCTCCACAAGGTTGCACCTTAGCACTAACCAAATTGTATGCCCCATGTTTCATGATAGGTGGTTTGGTTCGCTTATTGCCCTTGGTTTGGAGCTATTACCAATCTTTCACCCAAAGCTTTCATACTCTACAATTCATCGCAACTTAGAGCTATTGATTTCTTATGCCCTCCTATTCCATAATATACATGTTGCAGACAACAATTCCGTGATATACATTTTGCACCAAACACTTCCATCATTTACAATTCAACCCCATTTCCGTGCAAAATGTGTAACATGAAGAGGGTATTCATGCCATCTTCAATTCAAATTCATTTTTCTTTTACCGGTGACAATTCAGTGCACATGTTTTCTTATTGGCATTAACAACCAAAAAATGTATTCAACAACGATTTACGGGAGCCCAATCGACCCCCGGGTTGGTGCTATTATAGATCTTGCTTGGGGTTTCCTACAAGTGAGACAACCTCTAACAAATGGACACTAACATCCTCCTAACAAACCATTCTATTTTCTTGAACCCAAAACTTCCGTGGTCTACAATTCGTCCACATATTGGAACATGGTTTGCATTTCACCCACAAATAATCTATTAAGATACATTAATATAAATACAATTTAAATAAATATATTTAAACTTGAACCTGACTTTTTTCAAACTCATTTATTGGTCCTATATCATCACATCATGAGCGCGACTGACCGCAGTTCCTTTCAACACTTAGCCGATTATCTCTCCACATGGTCGTGACTTAGCACTATCGAATTTTTATGCCCCACCACGCTTCTGTGATATACATATTGCACACCACACTTTCGTGATATACATTTTGCACCAAACACTTGCATAATATACAATTTGACCCCGGTTATAGAGCCCGCCTATCCAAGAATCCACGATCTGAAAAGTGACTAGGCATCGAATGGTTAGCGATCGATCGGAGTCACGATATAAAATCACGAGCGCAAATGTGAACCGGTTCATCCATCAATGTGTGCATTGGGACATTTTCGCAAAAATGACTAAGTAACAAGAAAGAGAGAGTAGAGGGGTGTTGTGGGTGGGAAATCCCTCCTACGAACTAGAACTAAGGGTTTTATCATGCATGCAGAAATGACCTAAAGATTCTTACTTTTTACCATCATCCCATGCCAAAACCCCATTACTCATATGTAAACACAAGACTCAAGAGATTAAGTTGGCGTACCTTATTTTTCGTGTTTGATGTCGATCCCTTTTCGTGCTTGGTCATTCTTTGACTGCAACTCTCCTCCCAATGCTGACCTGCATTCACTAAATAGAAACAAATAACTCCACATGCATTTTATCTATGAACTAATGGGTTAGAGATTTAATCAATCATACAATCAATATTCCAATAATGACAATCTCATATGGTAGGACGGGAAAATAAATTCTTTTATTAACTTCACAATGATACCTTACAATGATAAATTTGGCTACTGCTCCTCGATCCTAGTCCTGGGCTCTTCTTCCACTCTCTTCCAACTACTTTTCTCTATACCTCTCTTTTCACAAGGATGGCTAAAGGTTGGGACAAAGGGAATGCTTAATCAGGTATAGTTTCTTTACTATGAT
>ML836388.1:17910-30750 GCA_009831015.1 Picea engelmannii | reverse complement strand
GGAGTCAAGGTATAAAAGAACGAGCACAAATGTGAACAGACGACCCCAGAGTTGGTGCTATTATAGATATTGCACCCAAAACTTGCACCATCTGCAGTTCCTCCCTATACATCTTGCACCCAAAACTTCTGTGGTCTACAATTTGTCCACATATTGAAACATGGTTTGCATTTCGACCACAAATAATCTATTAAGATACATTAACATAAATACAATTTAAATAAATATATTTAAACTTGAACCTGAATTTTTTCGAACTCTTTGATTGGTCCTATATCTTCACATCATGAGCCCTACCGATCGTAGTTCCTTTCAATACTTAGCCAATTATCTCTCCATTGGGTCGTGACCTAATGCTATCGAATTTTTATGCCCCCTATTCTGTGATATAAGTATTCAACAACAATTTACGGGAGTCCGACCCACCCTCAGGTTAGTGCTATTATAAATCTTGCACCCAAAACTTCCATCATCTACAAGTGCAGGATATACATCTTGCACCCAGAAATTCCGTACTCTATAATTCGTCGTGACTTCACACTATCAATTTCTTATGCCCCCTGTTCTGTGATATACATGTTTCACAACACACTTACGTGATATACATTTTGCACCAAACACTTTTGTCATATAAAATTTGACCTTGGTTATAGAGCTCGCCTATCTAGGAATCCACGATCTGAAAAATGGCTAGGCATTGAATGGTTAGCGGTTGGTCAGAGTCATGATATAAAATCACGAGCACAAATGTGAACTGGTGTGCTTGCCAACGCGTGCATTGGGACATTTTCAGAAAAATGACTAAGTAACGAGAAAGAGAGTAGAGCGGAAAAATGGTCGGACGAGATTCAAAATAGGGTGACAAGGGTTCCCGAGGAGACGTAAGGCCCCACCTGTCAAATTGTATGTATATATATATATNCCACTCATGGCAACTTAGTTCACAGGTTCGCTTATTGGCATTAACAACCAAAAAAATGTATTCAATAGTGATTTATGGGAGACCGACCGACCCTCGAGTTGGTGCTATTATAGATCTTTCACCCAAAACTTATGTGGTCTACAATTCATCCACATATTGGAACATGGTCTACATTTGGACCACAAATTATCTATTAAGATACATTAATATAAATACAATTTAAATAAATATATTTAAACTTGAACCTGACATTTTTCAAAATCATCGATTGGTCCTATATTGTCACATCATGAACCTGACCGATCACAGTTCCTTTCAACACTTATCCAATTATTTCTCCATAGGGTCGCACCTTAGCACTAATGAAATTGTATGCCCCATGTTTCATGATAGGTGGTTTGGTTCACTTATTGCCCTCGGTTTGGAGCTATTACCAATCTTTCACCCAAAGATTTCATACTCTACAATTCATCGCAACTTAGAGCTATTGATTTCTTATGCCCTCCTATTCCGTAATATACATGTTGCAGACAACAATTCCGTGATATACATTTTGCACCAAACACTTCCATCATTTACAATTCAACCCCATTTCCGTGCAAAATGTGTAACACTAAGAGGGTATTCATGCCATCTTCAATTCAAATTCATTCTGCTTTTACCGGTGACAATTCAGTGCACATGTTTTCTTATTGGCATTAACAACCAAAAAATGTATTCAACAATGATTTACGGGAGCCCAACCGACCCCCGGGTTGGCGCTATTATAGATCTTGCTTGGGGTTTCCTACAAGTGAGACAACCTCTAACAAATGGACACTAACATCCTCCTAACAAACCATTCTATTTTATTGAACCCAAAACTTCCGTGGTCTACAATTCGTCCACATATTGGAACATGGTTTTCATTTCTCCCACAAATAATCTATTAAGATACATTAATACAAATACAATTTAAATAAATATATTTAAACTTGAACCTGACTTTTTTCAAACTCATTGATTGGTCCTATATCGTCACATCATGAGCGCGACCGACCGCAGTTCCTTTCAACACTGAGCCGATTATCTCTCCACATGGTCGTGACTTAGCGCTATCGAATTTTTATGCCCCACCATGCTTCTGTGATATACATGTTGCACACCACACTTTCGTGATATACATTTTGCACCAAACACTTGCATCATATACAATTTGACCCCAGTTATAGAGCCCGCTTATCCAAGAATCCACGATCTGAAAAGTGACTAGGCATCGAATGGTTAGCGATCGGTCGGAGTCACGATATAAAATCATGAGCGCAAATGTGAACCGGTTCATCCACCAATGTGTGCATTGGGACATTTTTGCAAAAATGACTAAGTAACAAGAAAGAGAGAGTAGAGGGGTGCTGTGGGTGGGAAATCCCTCCTACGAACTAGAACTAAGGGTTTTATCATGCATGCGGAAATGACCTAAAGATTCCTACTTTTTACCATCATCCCATGCCAAAACCCCATTACTCATATGTAAACACAAGACTCAAGAGATTAAGTTGGCGTACCTTATTTTTCGTGTTTGATGTCGATCCCTTTTCGTGCTTGGTCATTCTTTGACTGCAACTCTCCTCCCAATGCTGACCTGCATTCACTAAAGACAAACAAATAACTCCACATGCATTTTATCTATGAACTAATGGGTTAGAGATTTAATCAATCATACAATCAATATTCCAATAATGACAATCTCATATGGTAGGACGGGAAAATAAATTATTTTATTAACTTCACAATGATACCTTACAATGATAAAGTTGGCTACTGCTCCTCGATCCTAGTCCTGGGCTCTTCTTCCACTCTCTTCCAACTACTTTTCTCTATACCTCTCTTTTCACAAGGATGGCTAAAGGTTGGGACAAAGGGAATGCTTAATCAGGTATAGTTTCTTTACTATGATTCTCCTCTTCCAAATGGGACCCCTTACCCTTGTTTTATAGGCTAGAAGAAGCTAGGTATTTGGTCGAGTGACTGGACATGCATGACCGAAAGGTTTAGTTAACTTTCCCAAAGCTGTGTGTTTCGTCATCAACTTTCCTTTTTCCATGCTTTTGTAGGTACACGTGGGTTGTATTGGGTCAGCTAGCATGTACACGCATGCAATAATGGAGTAGGGCGCACGGGTTTTTATAAAAGGGGGTTTAAGAAGAGTTGTTTAGCAGTGTTTTAACAAAGAATGAATCTCAGATGGCCTGATGCCAGGTAAGCATGTCTAGTGAAAATTTGGGTTATAACAGGTGCCCCCTAATGTGTGAGGTCAAAAGAACATGTGATGGCCGAAATACATTAACAATATTCACTGATGTTTTGAACAAGTGAGCCCAGGGACCACAAATCGAGAGGTGTCGTCTGCAAAATAATAACTGTCTCACCAAGGCGGGCATATCCATGGTCGGGATAAAATAAAATCATGGCTACCAATCAAATACATTATAGATCCATGTCATATAACTATATAAAGTGTAGCCGCGAGCAATACACAACAGAGTTACATCACAAAATCAAAAAGATATACATGTAGAGTATCCATGTTCTAGAAACTGATAAGGCCTAATGGATGGAGATGAGGTCTTCAGAGCTTGAGAAACAACTTCAAAATCTTCAAAACTCAGGTAGGAGTGTAATATGAGTGTACGACTTCACTACCCAGAGGTCTTTGACGACTCGTTCATCATGGAATAAAGAATCTTGATTATCAGACTGAAGGCTTCATTGATTTCGAGCAAAGACTTGATTGAACTTTCAGGATGGTCAGGCATGAGGGCAAGAGACAAACTACAGAGGGGCTGACTCAGTCTTGGTAAAAAATTCCCTTGGACAATAGCACAACAAATGATGAGACTCAAGAAACATGATATTTTGACATAAGTTCATAATGCAGGAGGCATCACAAACTCTCCATATGTTTGGAAGAATAACCAAAAATAGGAGGACACAACTCTATGTAGCGAGAAAAACTTCCTAAGTTCATATTAAATCCAAGGGCTTGACAAAAAAACGAAAGGATGTTCTTTGTCCAAGGGAGACTCATTGTCCTGCCAATAAAAAGAAAATACTTTTCCCTTCCTCTTTTTGGGGTATATTTGATTTTTTTTTTTTGTCTTTTTCAATAATTTTGGAAAGCTTGAAAAAGAATAAAATAATGCTATGTTACAAAAGAGGAATGAGTGTTGCAAACATACTATTTCCAAGTGCACAGAACACAAGGATGCTCGGGGAAAAGGGACATATGCAAGAAAAGGACACTTGGGAAAAATCCTCTAGGGGCCAAAGGTGTTAAGATGCAAAGGCAAATTGCTACAGGGCTTGCGTATATGGCATGCTTGAGATGGTTCAATTGAGAGAAACATGGAGCCGGCATTAGACCAAAGATGTAGGTATGCAAACATGGTTAACAAAACACACAATGGTAACATCCTTCGATGTAAGTTTAACGATCCTAGAGAAGGTAAGCTCGGTGGTTTTTCATATTTAAAGAGTCTAAAAAACATAAAAGGAGACTCCACTAGGGTACCTTTCTCAAAGGTAGTCTAGTCAGTTCAAAAAAGTGGTAAACTAGCACCAACAAGATGTCTATTCAAAACCATTTTAACGAGTGTGATAAAGACAAGATCACTCGACCATTTTTTTATTTTTAAGGAGTCTAAAAAAATCTTAACTATGGACTCTGTCAAGAATGTTCTTCTGGACCATTTTAATGAGTGTGAAAGAATAAGGTCACTCGATGATCTTTTCAATTTTAGGGAGTCTGAAAAGAGATTAACTATGGACTCCGTGGGGGTTCCTTTTTCGTAAATTTAGTCCCTCGGGCCCGAGAAAGGGTTAACATTATACCTGAGAGTACTCTTCCAGAGATTCAAGGCCTCTAGAGTATACCTTTGTTCATACAGTTGACCATCCAGACCAAAAAAGGGGTAAACTATTGCCGGATAGACATGACTTCAAATTTCATTTTAACAAGCGTGAAAGGCCACAATATTGCTCAACAATATTTTCATGTTTAGAGGGTTTGAAAAGGGCTTAAAAAGAAGACCCGTTATGTTTTGGGATTCCCATGGGTGAGGTCACGAGTCATACAAATGAGGCTCAAGCATGTAATCAGGAAAAACTTAAAAGGACTCCCGAGCCTACAGTCATTAGTGATAGCATGGACACCATAATGAAACCAGGATCTACCTAGGGCATCCATGTTTTGGTAAGATCTACCACCAAATCGCGACACTCTAAAATAACATTATGGTTCCATGTCACAACATGATGGGATCGATCCTATGGAAAAGGGATAAAGACAATGAGATACAAAAGTAGGGGTGGAAACCTAACCTATATGCTCAAGTTGACCATTTGAGGTTTTTCCCACGGACCGTCAAAAGTGACCCAAAAATCCAAAAAATGTCTTGATACCTGATCGTAACCTTCCAAAGCAACTCCTGAATCACTCTAAATGGTTTTCAATTCAAAGAAAATGATAAGGGGGCCCAAAAAAGGGACAAAAAAGGGCCAAAAAGTCTATAAATAGAAGTTGGGAGCTCATTATCACCATTGTTGATTTGGAAATTGACTCTAGAGAAAAAAAACCCCTTTGATAAAAGTGGTGATTCTAGGAGCTACAGTGGACGAAACAACCATATGTCTGGACCAAGTAAGCATAAAATACCTCCCTTTGCTTTTTAATTATTTATTTATGCATTTAATTTGGTTTCTTGGGGGGGCATCGACCTTTAAAAGGTCGGCCCTAGGTCCATGTGGGATATCCTATGACAACCTGTGTGTAAACTCGCTCTGTCTGATGTCATAGCATGTGTACATGCGACTATTATCACAACAGCCCGCGTGGACCCTCCCATGAGTGCAAAAAGGTTTCAAAAGAAAGGCCTAACCCTCTAAAAAAATTTCCATGTGCAGGATGTATGTGCAATGGAGAGAATGAGAGCATGAAGATATCAACGCACTAGTTGGGGAAGACCCTAACATTGTGGCAGTGTTAATGCAATGTGGTTTGCTCAAGTTTTTTCTGTGTCCTTTCATGAGAGCACAACCTAGGCTACTGAATGCCTTGGTTGAATACTAGCACCCTGACGCAGAAGCTTTTATGTTAGAGGGGCAGTCACTAGTGCCCACTACAGAGGACATATACTTTTTGACTGGCCTCTCCAGGAGAGGGGAACTAGTAAATTTTCGGACATTTCCTTCGGGGCCTCATAACATATCGGAATTGATAGGAATTTATTGTGAGGCTGGTACAGACCGATCGAGCTCGCAAGTGCCAATAAGAAGGATCACCGATTTATCACTGTAGGCGATTTTGTTTCTTATTGGGAGGATGACTGGTTCTATAGCTCTACATCAGGCACCCCGTGCATAGATGAATTATGCAGTCCAGTGCTTGAATGCGCAGATATTTGACTGGAGCACTACACTACTGAATTGTATGAAGAGGTAGATGACAGATTGCCAGTTGTGGACATAGAGGAACTTCAGGTTCAGGACGATTCTATGCTCTTTCTTCTTTGAAAGAGTTCCTAGTTCCAGTCCTCGAGTGGTTGTACGAGGACATCAGGCCTCTCTTCTTGCAGTTTGTAGATGGGCAGTGTTGCTACCATGACAGGGTGGTGGAAGGACCAATGATTCCTTTGATGATGACTTATTTTCTTGGTTGTCATGACAGATCCCGGCCATAGAGGATTATCCTTATGCTAGGATTGATTTCTCGAGAGATCCTGAAATCCCTGTACCTCTAGGCAAGGAGCGAGGTGAGATGGGTAAGTTTGCATCATTTTTTTTTGAAGCATATATAATTTTTATGTTTTTTTTTGTATATATCATTTTTTTATACTAGAGTATTTGACAGATACGTGTCTATTGTGTGCAGATGTGGGACCCTCACGACTTGTAGATTATGCGATGAATAGGCATCGTCCTCATCTAGGGGTCACACCTACCACCACAGAGGGACTAGAAGTAGCAAGAGAGCTTCCATTCAGTGAGGCTAAGAGGGTTTTGAGACAAGTTGAGCGAAATTTTACCTCTCTCACTCGCACCATCCCTATGGCAGAGTTTGAGGATCTACCACCATCCATGCAGCCTCATGTAGTGGGGGCACCACAGACGTGGGTCTGGCTGTTTCGGCATTTGCAAAATGCTGTTGATTATTACAACAGGGCCCACAGGCCTTGACTTTAGTTAGTCTATGCTTTGATATCTCCACTTGTATATATTGTTTGAGGGCATAAGCCCCATGAATCGTTACTGGTCATATTTTTTGAGGCACTTGCATCCACCTATGAACTCTAATGCTTATGTTATTATATATGGATTTTTATGTCTTTTTGTGTCTTATGGATCATATTTTCCTTTAAAAATGTATTTACATGTTTATGTGTATGTGTATGTATTTTTATATGTGTGCAAGATGCCAGTCTAAAATTTGATTAGCTAGAGTATCTATAACTTGGTTTAATCTCCTAGGAACATGAAAATATGTAATATAATCAAAGCTTCGTTCTAAGAGACGTACCCTAAGGAATCATTGGTGTAAAATCGGATCATGAACATGGTAGACTCTATTTAACTGAAACATAACCAGTTGAGTGTCTAAATAGACCCAGAGATGAGAGATACCAAGTGACAGGGCATCACGAAGCAACTCAATAACTGCACTGTACTCAACGACATTGTTTGTGGTGTCGCCTAAGCATATACCTCTGGAAGATAATAACTAGCCTCGAGGTGTAAAAATTACCCAAGATGCGGAGGCAAGGCTCTGAGTGTGTTGGCTAGCACCGTCTGCATACCCAATGAACACCTCTGATTCACTTGACATCTGCCACAATGACAAAACATAACATAAAAAATGGCACATCCATAATACTAAAAGAAACTAGAAAGTAATAGTACAAAGACTATACATATGTTACAAAAATTTACCCAAGGTGACATACCTATGAGTAATACTTATTGAGGTAGAGCCCATTTCTAGGCTCCGCCAAAGCATTTCCCTCAAAGTCAACCAGATGATAAACACCCTTTTTTAGAACCTCTTTTATGATGAAAGGTCTGAACCACATGGGTTTGAATTTTCCTGCCCCCAGAGGGTCCTTATATTGGTCATAGACCAGGACAAGGTTGCCTTTAGAGAAAAACCGAGGATGAATGAACCGATCATATTGACACTTGACTTTATGTTTGTGAGCCTCGTTGGCCAGAGATGCATCACGACGCTACTCATTGAGCCTCTCAAGGTATAATAATCGTTCTTCGAGTGGAGAAGTGTCTGGCAATAACTATACTGCCAATTTTAGGGATGGGATATGACATTCTATAGGAAAGACTGCTTCCATCCTGTAAATGAGTTGAAAAGGTGAGAAGCTGGTTGCAGTCTTAACAGACGTTCGGTAAGCCCATAATGTCGAGTATAACATCAAATGCCAATTTGACTTGGCTGAGTTGATCATTCGATGTAAGATGGTCTTAAGAGATTTATTTACAGCTTCCACCTGACCATTTGCTTGGGGGTAGTACGGTGACGAATGTTATTTTTGCAACCCAAGCTTTGATGTTAACTCGGTCATCATCTGGTTCTGAAAGTGACTTCCATGGTTAGTGACAATTTCTCTTGGGACGCCAAACCTTGCTATTATCTGGTTGAATAAAGAGAGAGATGCAGTGTCCCCATCAACTTTAAACGTTGGCATAGCTTTGACCCACTTCATGAAGTAGTATATGACTACAATGATATAATGGTGCCCCCTAGCTGAAGGAGGGTTACATGTAGTGTAATCAATCCCCCACTTGGTGAAGGGACCAACTGTGATGATAGGAAACATGGGAGTGAGATGTGCCCTCATCTTCCGAGAGAAGATTTTACATGGGTGGCAATTCTTGACCGATTCGATACAATCTTTGATTAGTGTCAGCCAGAAGTAACCTTCTCGTAAAATCTCTGACCGCCACATGCTCCAGTATGGCAATCGTTAAGCATGATAACTGCTTCTTTGTGAGTGAGACATCAGCGCAGGATGCAGTCTACACCTCTTCGATACAACTTATCATTGAGTATAAGATAATTCTTGGCCTGATGGTGTACACAACGACGCTCATCATGAGAAGCAGAGGTGGGGCACTTCAAAGTCTGGAGATACACAAGTATATCTCCGTACCAGGGATTCGAAGATGCGATAAAAAACATATCTCCTTTGATAGGCGACTCTTTGGGCATAACATTACATGACTCGACCAAAAATTCCGAGATGAGTTCTGCGAAGACCAGCGACTTTTTGGATTTTGCTGAAACAAAATCTAAGTCGAATTCCTAGAGGAAGACTATCCATCTACTGATATTTTCGCCTATTACCCGTCATGTCAACACGTATTGAAACATATTTACAATGGCAATGACGGTGGTCTTACGAAATAGAACATAATGACGAAACCGTTGAACAACATGGACTGTTGCAAGCACAAGTTTTTTGATATGAGAATAATTGAGTTCTGGTCTGACTAGGCCTCGGGTCAGGTAATAGATCACATATTCTGAGAGAAAATCATCTTCCTAAACTAAGACCATGCTGATGGTTGACTCTGCTACAACCAAGTATAATAAAAAATCTTTGTTATAGTTGGGTGGCCAAAGTAGAGGGGTAGTTGTGAGGGCATGTTTCAACGCTTCGAAGGAGTGTTGAGTGACATCATCCCAATAAAAAGGAATGTCTTTATTTAGTAAGCGCATAAAGCCCTTTGTGATCTCAGCATAGTTGGCGATGAAATTCCTTAAAAAATTCTCCTTGCCCTATAGACTTTGAATTTGAAGGATTGTGCGTGGGGGAGGCAACTGAACTATTTCCTCAACCTTGAGAGGATCGACCATGATCCCTGTTGTTGATATTATGAAACCTAACAAACGTCCTGACGTTACGTAAAATATGCACTTGTTTGGATTCAAGCGAATCCGAAAGTAGCAACATTGCTCAAAGATAATTCGGAGGTGTGTGGGATGATCCGTTCTCTTGTGAGATCGAGATGGTAAATCATCTAAATAGGCCTCGACTATATGCTTGAGATTATGGAAAGAAAAAGGAATGGCCCGCTGGAAGGTAGCTCCAACATTTTTGAGACCAAAAGGCATCTTACGATAGGCAAATGTACCCCATGGACAAATGAATGTTGTTTTGTGTTGGTCTTCAAGATTGATTTGTATATGATTATATCCCGAAAAACCATCCATGAAAGAAAATACCTTGCAACCTGCACATTCATCGATTATCTGGTCAATGAATGGTGTGGGAAAATTATCTTTTGGATAGACCTTGTTTAAATCATAGAATTCCGTACATACACGAATCGTGCCCTGTTTCTTATTGACCGACACAGGATTTGAAACCCATTGAGTCAAATGTATAAGATAGATAAAACCGACTTTTAGCAGTTTCTCGACTTCAACCTTAATGGTTGTTTCTTTCCTGGGATTAACTGGACAAAGTTTCTATCGAACCGGCTTGGCATCAAGATAAGTTGTGATTTCATGTTCGACTATTCTTGGATCAATGCCTAGCATTTCCTCATAAGACCAGGCAAAAAAGTCGTGGAATTCTTTAAAAAGATCTGTGTAGACTTGAAACTCTTTGGGGGAATAGTCAGCTCCGAAGAAAACATTCTCCACGACACCAGGGGTTCTGGAGATATTAATCGGTATAGTTTCAACAATAGTTTCCATATTACCCTCGACATAAACCTCATGTGTAGATAAGGGATTAATAGGACAAGACCTATCTCCATTCATAGTCAAGGTGAATTCTCCTGCTTCGATTCTGCTTAACTCTGGGAGGAAGTATGATCTGTGATGGAGATCGTCCCAGGGTTTGTCCGGACTAGTCATTGCTTCAATTTTTTCTTCGTCGGAGGGAAATACTAAGTCTAACGAATCAGTATCAGTGAGACAGCCTTGAGACCAAATAGGCTCTAGAATTAGATCTAACTCTTGTGCAAGAGTTGGATCTATGTTGGACGAAGCTTGCTAGACTAAAAAGTATGCTACTTCGGCTGTGGAAAAGGGCATGGACATGCTAGGGTTCCCTGTCCCTTCCATCATGGTCTATGGGGAAGGAATTATCCATGAATCATTGAAGTAAGTCATGTGAAATGATGAAACTTGGAAAATCTCAACCTTATGGTGGTCGAATATGAACTTGACATTGCCTTGAGGGGGTGAGTAATCGATGGTACCCATCAAAGATGGGCACAAACCAACCCCTACATTGACTACACCCGGTTGGGGATTATCAATCATTGGGACTGGGGATGCCTGCAATGAAGGGTCGGGTCTAGAGAAGGATAATTGATCAATGGTCACGATCTGGCCCTCGTGTGGAAACAACAAGACCCAAAAAACTGTAGTAACCACTGCTTGCATAGCATAAGTCCAACTCCTACCTAACATAAGATTGTAGTTGACGGATGCATTGACTACTTCTACCTTGACACACATGGTCTTCCCTCCTAGATGCACGTGGAAAGAGGGAATGATTCCATGTGGTCGGAACGAATGACCGTCGAAAGAAGTGAGAAGAGTAGGTGATGGAGACAAAACGGGTTGGCCAATGGCCTTCCAACATGCCAATGACATGACGCATGTCAAGGTGCCCTCATCAACCACCATGCGGAAAATGCTCTGAGTAAAAATTTTCATGGGGTAAGCCACTACTATTTGAAATTCTATGTGGTAAGGCAAATGAGGTTTTAAGTCAGTTGTATCTAGCATGATTGTACCCAGATTACAAGTATTGGTAGATCCTAAAGCGGCTAACAAATCTTTCCTCTGGGAAAGGAAGCTTTGGAGGACCTCCAAAGTGGACATCGCACAAGGGTTTTGAGACAAATCCTCCACCATAGAATAATTTTGGGCAGCCCTTGCATTTGGGTTGTGAGAAGATTTCTTGAACGCACCTTTTGGGATGCATGTCATTGTTTTTCCCAAAGTCTTCTCGATCTGGAGAGGACGAGATGGGGGTTCGGCTTCTTTTCCCTTCTCATAAGTTCTTGGTTTACTGTAGTCATGTGCTCTAGTCGATATAAAAGAATCACCCTTAATCGTATACACATTCGCGGATGTGGGATTGTTCGAAGACGGAGAGGTTCCTTGACTGCCCCCTTCCACGCTTGTAGAGGTTTGAGTTAGGTTTTTCCCATGTTGAAATGGATTGGTTAACACGATAGGTTGTTGTTGTTTCACAAAATTTTGGGCCTCTGCAAGCCGAGGACATTGGTGGGTCGGGTGGTCTTTCGCATAAAGGTTGTATGGATACCTCATCCTCCATTTCTCATTGTTTCCCCCGCTAGCATTATTAGTGGGTTTCTTATCCCCCTTACCCTTCTTTCGTTTTTTTTTCTTTCCTTCAGGCTACAGGGTGGCCTTTGTATTTTTCGGTTGCACATTGTGTACATCTGAAATTTGGGTAAGGGGAGCAGCTGGAACAATTGTCCAGTTGGCTGTTGTGTGTTGTATGGAAAATTGTTGCAATTGTTTCATCAGTTGTTCAATGGGCTTTGTTTGTGCTGAACCCACGATACCATTGGCAAGTGGTCCAACTCTCTATCTGGTTTTATCAAGTATTGAGCATGGCGCATCTGGAAAGATCTCATATAATAAACTGGACTGAGAGTAGATTAGCTCAAGCTGTTGAGCTCTCATGATGGAATATTCTTCAGAAAACACTCCTGATGTTGCAACGTCTTTGGATAACTATGGGACTAAAGACTTAAGGAACCACTCAAGAAGGAATGTTGGTGGGACCGACACCTTAATTAAACTCTTTTGGTGCCTCCATTCTCGGATGTGATCAGAGATATGGTCTACTTTTGTCTGTGCGAAATTGGCCAACAATTTT
>WSFP011292895.1:0-47054 GCA_009831015.1 Picea engelmannii | reverse complement strand
TATGTTTATTTTTCACAAAAAATATATGTGCCTTGCAATTCTTTGCAGGTTGGTGAGTTCATGACGATTTTAAGAGTAAGAAATGAAGAATCCACAGGGAATGCAATACAATATTGGCTTGAACTCAGCTTTTGGTTTCACAGGTCAAGAAAATTTTCTATTATGCACTCAAAAGTTTTCCTTTTTTCTAGTATGCTCTTTCAAAATAGGGGTGGCGGAAGGTAGAAAAGGAAAATATGAGAGAGGGGATAGCTTTAACACTCAATTTTAAGCAAAGTGGTCGTAGAGGCAACACGATACAAGGCTGTGGATCACAAGTGATTGTCTTTATTTCTATCCCGACTACTTATCAATGCTCAAGAATACTTCTGCAAACAAGGAGAAACTATGGCCGTACAAACTCATTTAAATCAGGCTGAAACAAAGTCCACAAAATTGAGGGTAAAGAAACAAATAAATAAAACTGTAGTGAAATGAAAAATAAAGTTTTAATCATAATTCAAGAAAAACTGAAAGTGA
This sequence comes from Picea engelmannii, assembly GCA_009831015.1. Taxonomy (NCBI): domain Eukaryota; kingdom Viridiplantae; phylum Streptophyta; class Pinopsida; order Pinales; family Pinaceae; genus Picea; species Picea engelmannii. The sequence continues at coordinate 46,535 of WSFP011292895.1, read as the reverse complement.
AGCAACAAAACTGATGAAATAAAATGCAGAAAAACAAATCAACTGTACAACCTAAACTGGTATTTACATGAAACATTGGTTCATAAACTATAACAATTATCTAGGCTCAACATAATGTTTCAAATGCAAGCCATTATTCGTAAAAGAGAATAACCGCTCTTTAAATTCCTTTAACATGTAAGTATTATTTCCAACTATTAGAGAAATATTGTAAGGACCTAGCGAGAGTTTTTGTAATTTGGAGTGCTTGCCTTTATCAACATGTGCAGAGTCCCAAAGCAATACTTTTTCATTCACTTTAACTTGACAGATTTGGAGCGCTTATCAAAGTATTTATTGATTGTCTGCTGCCTTTTTTTATATTTTCCAATGCATGATTCCTTTATTCTTCTAAGGATAGAAGAGAATTCATCCTATGGGAAATATCAGTAGAATTCAATTCTTCAGTTTGAATAGCTAAAAAAAGAGATGTGAGTTCAATCTCAACAGGCATAACAACTTCTTGGCTGTATAAAATTTGAAAAGGAGTGTGGCCAGTGCTATTTTTGGTGGTGGCGCAATCATGATCCCATAATGCATATGTGAGGAGAGTATGTCATTAGCGAGGCTTATCGTTAATAATCCATTTTAAATCCCTGATCAATTTCTTTTTAGTGGACTCGACTTGCCCATTTCCCTAAGGGTAATAAGTGGATGAGTTAATGTGCTTGACTTCAAATTTTCTCAGAAACCGAGTAAAATTTGTTGAAATAAATGTTGATCCGTTGTCCAAAATTATTTCAAGCGAAAGAACAAACCGAGAATACATAATAGATTCAAATAAGTTAATAACCTGCTCATCATGTGCATTCTTAAGAGGGACAACTTCATTCCACTTGGTAAAGTAGTCTGTTGCTGTCATGATAAATACATGCCTTGTAGAAGATGGGGGGTTAATAGGGCCGATAAAGTCTAATATCCATTTAGCAAATGGAAAATCAAGTAAAAATGGTTGTAAAGAAATAGAAAAAAATTGTTCCCTGCTAGAAATGTTTTGACATTTTTCACAATCCTAAACAAACTTGAAAGAATCTTGAAACATCAAGGGCAAAAAATAACTAGCTTTGATGATCTTGAAAATTGTATCTTTCACTACGAAATGGCCACCAATATGGAGGTTAGAATCTGCTGATCCATGAAATTCATTCAAAAATTTTTGGGATACTTTATCATCAATACATATTAACAACAACCCATCAACATATATGTGAAAAAGAATATGTCCCAAGATGAGGAACTTTGGGGCTATCAAGCGTAGTCTTCTACGTTGATGTGAATCTAAATGATCTGTAGAATTATGATGTAAGAGATAATACATGATATCCTTTTACCAAGGATGGTCAACAAGATCTATATCAAGAGTTTCCAAGTAAAACAATGCTGACAAATCGTTCTCATCTTCCTCAAGAGAATCGCTTGGTTCAATATGTTGAGCCAAGTGAAGAGATAGATCATGTCCCTTAATTGTCTTGGTTATAGTAACTGTTAAATCATGTTTTTGAATTTTGGCAATATAATGTGTAAGTTTTCCTGAGAGATGAGTCTGTATAAGTAAAAAATTGACTACAGGCAAAGGGACTCTTACCTATGTTTTCTTTCCCAAACAAAAATGCCTTAAATTTCCTACAACTTTTTCCAAGGTGAAAGTGTGTTTTTTAATCAAAGTATATTTTACCTCATCATCTGACAAACTTTGACTCATATAGGCTATATGATTTTCTTGATTTTGATCATCAACTTGCAGAAGGATGTCAAAGATTACCTCTTTTGTGACATTGGTATAGATGATGAAGTCTTTATTAAAATAAGGCTTGGCTAAGACTGGTGTAGAGCGGATTTCCTTATTGATTCCTATAAAATCATTTTCTACCTCATCAGTCCAAGAGAAGGTTCTATCCCGCTTCAAAAAATTATGAATATGTTTAACCATCATGGTGAAGTCAGGAAAAAACCTCCTAACAAAGTTAATAGTGCCCATAAAATCCTGAACTCCTTGTTTAGAGGTAGGAGCATGGAGGTTGATAATCGAAGAAACTCTCTATGGGTTAATACTAATACAACAATCAGAAACAATATGACCAAGGAGTTTTCCTTGAGTGACTTCAAAAATATACTTACAAGGATTAAATGACATACCAAATTTTTCTGCAACATAGAAAGACTTTTCTAAGATGACCAAAATGATCTGATCAGTTATTAGAATAAATAGTTAAGTCATCAAGATAAACCTGAATTCTATTACCAATAAAATCATGAAAATCTATTTGCATATCTCTCCGGAATGTGGCACCTGCGTTAGAGATTCCAAAATGCATGCATTCGTAGAAAAAGGTGCCCCATATGGTGGTGAATGTGGTTTTGTATTTGTTATCCCTCTTGACTCTAATTTGATTGTGTCCAGAAAAACCGTCAAGTAGGGACATTATTTGAGACCCGACCACATGTTGTAGGATCATATCCATATTAGGAAGTGGAAAATTATCTTTAACACTAGCTCTATTTAAAGCACAAAAGTCAACACATAATCTGATTTAACCAGTTTTCTTTCATACAAGAACCATATTTGAGACCCATTCAAAATATTTTATCGGAAAAATGATTTGATATTTTAGTAACTTTTCGACTTCCTTCCTGATAGTAGCTTCGAGGGCAGGGTTTATAGGCATTTGTCTCTCATGACTTACTAGTTTCGCCCCTTTATTAACATGAATGACATGTTGGATGATGTTGGGATCAAAACCACGAAGGTCCTCATATGACCAAGAAAATACGTCCTTGAATTCACAAAATAAATCCATGAATATTTCTTTTTCCTCTTGTGAACACTAGGCTCCTATTTTAAGAATCTTGGGATCATCTGAAGTCCCAATGTTCACAGAGACAATGCCTCTAACTTTCCTGTTTGACTCCTCTTCTACAATATTTTCCTGTTTACAAACATCACTCATTGAAAATGAACTCTCAAGAGGACTCAATCCTTTTGGAAACTTATCATCTTCAATAGAAATTACTTCCGTAGGGTTAATAAGTTCACTTTGTTAGAAAGCACATACATCCTCATATTTTTTGAAAACCTTCCATGATTCGACATTGTCAAGTATATGTGGACGATATAGAGACATAAAGTGCAATCAAGTCATTGCGGTAAAAGTTGTTGAGTAGGAGAAGCAACAAAAACTGCCAACCTGTCAACCATGGTATTAAGCTCCCTTTTTATGTGAGTGATGTTGAAAGACAACATATTTGAAATCAAGGCCCAAACGAACTGAGTGTATCTTTTCATCAACTTGTTATTTTGATTATAGATTTTTCTAACAAGATTAACTATAACCCCAGAATCACCCAAAATGGTAAGATGACCACAACTGAGATTATAAGAATTTTCAATACCTAACAACATGGCTTCAAACTCGACAACATTGTTGGTGCAATCAAATTCTAACCTGAAGGAGGAATTATATATTTTTCCTACATGTGAGTAAAGGATAATACCAACTCCATTTCCTTCATTGGAGCATGCACCATAAAAGTGCATATGCCACAATTCGTCATCATAGTCAAAATGTTCGCATGGCACATCATCTTCTTCTGTGAAAATAGAATAAACACCTAGGCTTTCCTCAACATAATTGACATTTAGCTAAGGAAATTTCTCAATGTAAATTGAGATACGATATTCTTTGAGAAAAATAATTTTCTTTCCATACAAGTGCAACCCATCTAAAGACACGTAACCACCCATTAAGGCTTTCCAATCTCTCTCCAAAATAATTGAGTAATTGGTGACATGCATATCAATGAATTGAATGTTATGGGTGGTGCATTTTTATGGATGTGTACAAAGTAATAAGGTTACATCTTTGATCTCACAAATCGTGGATTGCTATTGATTATTATAGGAGAGCATGATTCTCACATTTTCATTTGTACAAGAGAGGCCTAGCTCTTCCATAATGATATTTGACATAACACTTGGGCCTGAGACACCATCAATGAGGCACCAATGTGCTATTCTGTCTAAAATATTTATAGAAATATAGAAAGTGGGGTAATTTACAGATCTCCTAAAGTTATTTACACCTATCCTATTTACATGCGACTCTTATTCATCGTAATCTTTCGTGAGGTTGGATACGTTGGAAGTTTTACCTTCCATGAAATATCTAGGATGTTGATGTTGTTATGGTATAATCACCATATCCAAAAGAGTAGCATCAACTTTTATGTTAGCCAACTAATTTAAAATATTATACTTTGAAGAAGGAGCGGTCACTTGATGACTGGTAGAAGGGTGAGCAACTTGTGAGATGGCATTTTGAGTGGATGTGCTAGGGGAAAAAGTAGTCTTGGAAGAATAAGATTTTCCCTTATTGGCATATGATTTATTTATGTTATTAACTACCATAACATCATCCTGCGGGGCCCAATCGAAGACATCAATGGAAGTGTCTGGTTTCTTGACAAAGATTTGATCCCTCACATTTTTATTGATTTCAAAAATTCTTTCCTCGTGATGTTCTTTGCAAACATTACACCATGCTCTAGGCAATATGGATTTTGGATAAATTTTATGTTTGTGAAATTCCTATTGGGAGCGTGGGTGGAAGTTTCAACAGTGGTAGTAGGAGTAATTCCCTTTCTCTCAGAATAAACCATTCGATTTTTAATGTCTTTCATAAGCTGCAAAGCGGTAGACATATCGATTTGTTTGGAATAGTCTTCTTTAAGAAGACCAGTGCTATCTAGCTTCTCTTCGTACTCCAAACAAGTCTGAAGGGAATATCCAATATTGTCTATGGATTTCACTTCCAGTTTGTGACGATAGGTAGAGGGTAAATCATTGTAGTAATGCATGAATGCAACTTGATTTTATGGTCTGATTAGTTCAAGGATTTGATTATATAACTTGGTGAAGCGAAGATTGAAAGATTTAATGGTTTCACCTTTGTTGTATGTAATATTATTGCACTCCTTTAATCGATCAACTGGGATTTTAGGTTGCCCAAAAGTGGACTTGAACCAGTAGACTAATTCATCCCAGGTAGATAAAATATTCGGAGGCAAATCAATAAAGTCAGCCGCAACTTTTCCTTTTAAAGAGTTGACAAATAAGCGCATGGAAGTATCATTGTCATTTGTGCCAATGCTATGGAAATAATTTGAGAAAGCAATCAAATGCTCATATGTAGAAACGATATCATTTCCAGATAACTTGGGAAAATGATCCTTGAACTTAGGAAAAGGATTGGATGCATGTGTGAAATTTAAGGGGGAAGAAACATGCCGCATAGTAGTGTTGACATATTTCTCAAATTGAAACAAGCCATATTTCTTATGACTTTGGTTGGATTAGTGGTGTATTGAAAAGGGGTAGCGTGGCTATAGATACTCTTGATCAAAGTTGAAGCAAAAGGTTGTGATGAAGATGAACTATTGGTGCCGCATCCAAAACAACTGCTTCCTGTTCCAATACCAATGCCCAACATTTTGAATATGTAAGCAAGTGGAGAGGATGAGGAACTAGCCGAATCAGAAAAAGACCGATGGATTTTGGGTTGTTATTCTTGGAGAACAACTTTTCTTCTCCCTAATTTGGGAATGAGAGAAAATTCAGGTGATCGACCCTGTATTCGTCGAGATATATAGGAGGAAGAGGACATATGATGAGATAATGTCAAGTTTCATTGAGGGCTTGTATCCTTTGGTCATCCAAATCTTGCTGGAGATGGACTTCAACAACAATAGCTTCCCAGTGTCGGTGTAACTCAGCTCTAATACGAGAATGTCTAAGGATTTCTTGAAATAAGGTAAATGAGATGTTGTTATGATTAATGAGGCCTTTAGGAATGTTATGTTGATCAAGGGTAGGATTGATCATGATAAGCAATTATTGACGAGGATGGTTTCTAATCATCCTCTTACAAGCATCCCACTTTTCACTACTTCGAGCTTCTTCAGAAATAAATTCCCAATAATGATTCAATTCATCCTGACTATTGGTAGTCTCAAGAATGAGGTTGTACAAGGTAAGGGAAATTATAGTTTGATCCTCTAGACCATCACCTAGGTTGGGTTGTCTTTGAGTGGGTATAGTCATGATTCAAAAGAAAAATATAAACAAAAGTATACAAGCTATAAACATACAACAAACAAAAAGTAAAGTAGTAAATATACAAAATAAATTTACAAGTGTACAAAAAAGACAAACTAGAGAAATGAAAATGGAGTCCTTCATCCCCAATATGGTCGCCAAAGAAAATGTTGAGTAAAAGAAATGAAATTCCTCACAACATTTTTCAAATCTTGTTTGGCTAAGACAAGATAAACGATATTATCACCCTAATTTATAGCCTTATTGCAAGTTCAATTAACCTTCAAGTTATTGACATAAAGACCAAATGTTGTTTTAAATTTATTAATCAAATGCCAACTGAAATAAAGAAGTTTGATTTTTTTATATAATAATTTAAACGACAAGAAAAATCACATAATCTGATATAAATAAGAGAGACCAAGAGAGTTGCAAAACCATTAATGATTTTATTCATTCATTCTGTAACAACCAATACACTTCACATACTTTCAAAGTATGGACCAGATGAAAGTATAGTAGCCTAAGGTAACATACACATAGGTCACTGGTGCCTTCAAATCAAACCAAGAATGATAAGACAACAAATACAACTTGCACTCCATTATGAATCTTCACAAGAATCCTATTTAGTACTGAAAAACTAATCCATAAAACAAAAGAAGTCTGCAAACTATCAAACATACAATCGACCTAGAAGCATATCAAAATTCAATGCTCCTTGGTCCTAGATTTTTGTCACCTTCAACAAACCCTGCTATCACAAGAAGTGTCATAGCTTAGAAATCAGAGATGAATGAATTAATAATGAAATCTCACTTGGAATTAAGAGAAAAACTTATCAGAGAAATGTGTCATCGCTTTGTTCATATTACTCCTTTAAATATCTCCAGAGTAGTTGAATCATTCAACCACTTTTAGTTACTCATTAACTAACCATTAGTTAGTTAATAGGAAAGTTGTCAAGTAAATTAATAAATAGTAATAATAATATGATAAGGGTACTAAATAATACTAATAAGTGGGACCCCCTATTTTATTTTAACCAATTAATGAACCATTTCCTCCTTGTAATTCCACCTTATATGCAAGACACATCAACTTTCCACATCATACAATCTATGTCATTAAAATGCATAATATGGAATGTTCATAAGAAAACCCTTGTCGTTCCATGTAACAATAATTTAAATTCATCAAAATTTAATCGTTATATAGATATGTGCAAAACATGTAGCATAGAAAATATAAGGATGCCCAAATATAAAACTGTCAAAAGTATGAGCTATCCCAATGACATGTTGTTAGAACATAAGCTATCAAAATAATATGTTGTCCATAATGAAGTGAAAATAATTTCATATACAGATGCCAACAAAATCATGAAAAACCATATTTGGTGTGAGATTTTGCTCCTCTCTTGCATGACTACTTTCAACCCTTTCATTTCTCCCAACTGTGAACCTACCTTAGCATATTTCTTATCATTTCCCCGCACATGTGAAGTGACTGAATGTGATGACTTAGACTCTGCTGCTACTTATTTTTCCTTTTCTAGACTATCCTCAAGTTCAGTGATATTGTCCTTAACATGATGGTCATGTGAGGCTTGGGATATAGGTTGTTGATGTAAGGGAGAAGTAGTATGCCAGGCATGGAAAGGAGGTTGCCGAGGGTGATCAATATTTGGCCAACCATGTGACTATCTAGAAGGAGGATGTACAACATTTTTCTATCCATCATGCTCTTCTCTAACTAAGGTAGAGAAATCATGATCTGGGACTGGAATATTGATACTTAGACGAGGGTTCTCAGGCATAAGTGGAGGTTTATAGGCTTGTTGGCCAACTAATTTGATGAAACCTATCTGCAACAATTGATTGAATTCTTCCGAATATGCATTGAAATGTATAGAAAATCATATCCTCTTATTACCCCTTTTCCAAGGACCTAGTCCTCTACCTCTATTGTTTCCTCTCCTACCATGACTACCCCTGCTAAAAAAAATCATATTGATATACATATACAAAAATTAGAACCAAATTTCAACTAATATTTCATCTAAAACTTTGCAAAAAAAATAATTTAAACATGGTTATGTTCATAACAATACATATGCAAGTAATCATCATGCAATTCATGCTCTCAAAGCTACCAATCACTTAGAACATGGATTTGGAATTAAATGACATGATTTTTAATGAGTGTAAAATGGTAAGTATGACATGAATGAAACATGGAATATTCACTACCATGGCCATCTCCTTTAACTCCTTATGATCAAGTGCACCCATTTTAAAACACATTATCTTAACTATAAACGAGAGTTAATCTTGAACAAGTTAAATACTTCTCTCATGATCAATTCAATTCTACAATTCAATAGTTTACACAATTATAATTAAATCATGGGAATAAAAGGGAACTTGGGAAAATGGGTTAGCATTGTAATGAGCGAAAAGTGTTATTTATGATAGGGAATTTAAATGGACATGCATTAATTACAAATTTTATGATAATATTCTATTTTTAACCATTCATGACAAGCATAATTATAACCACATATAATCAGGGTGCTTAAACAAAATTCCAATCATAATTCCTTATTTCATTTCCAAATCCTTCATTCAACTCATAATTTGAAAAATATTTCAATAATAATTCCATCACCAACCCAGGTAGTTAATGTTCCTAACTTGATTAGTCTAGAAAACACTGCTAAACTGTCAAATCCACTGTCTGATCTGATACTCTAGGGGTTTCTGGATGCGTTTGAGTTAATTTTTTAACATGCTTGGTGATTTTCACATGTGTTTTTCATTTAATTAATGTTTAGGAAAAATGTATGATGCATAAAGAATAAGGAAGAAACACCATCTCATTCATATGTTTTATGAGGCAAAATAACAAGAAATACAATAATATGCTCGAAGGATATGAAATCGTCAGCTAGATCTCATGGATTTTCACTGGAATACAAGCAAATAATATAAAATAACCGTGATCAGATGATGAAGGTAGATTTGCGCATGCACAGATAGATCGACAAAAATATGCATTTCCGGAAACTCATGGAAACAATTGAAACTCTGGAAAACTCTCCCTAGTGGATATACTTGACAAAATCACCTAGAAACTATTCTAAAATGAGCACCCTAGCCTCTAGGCTGCTAATGATGACTGACTGACTGAATATCGGATGCCGAAAGCTCTGGATGTCATCCCCTGGGGGGGTTGTGCACCTCCTGGGAACCATGAATTTTCTACCCACCAAATATTGTCTGAATTTGGTCAAGCATGCATGATTGCCAACATTTCCTTGTCTTAAATGGAGTAAAACCTCTCAGGTTGACTGAGCTTCCTTCTCTCGAACATAATGGGATGTGCTCCCTGCATCAAAGTTGCCCCGATACCCTCGTTGGATGCATCACATTCTAGTACAAATGACAAAGTGAAGTCTAGTAATGCTAACAATGGATAAGTTCACATGACTTCCTTCATGTGGTCAAATCATTTCTGTGACTCAACGGTCCATATGAAATCCCCATGTCAGATGGGATCTGTAATTGGTTCCCTAAGATGAGAAAAACCCCTGACAAACCACCTGTAATAGTTGCATAGCCCAAAGAATCTCCTCAAATCTGTCACATTCCTGGACGTTGGACAATCTAGAATGACCCTAATATTCTCCTACTACACCTGTACCCCCTGTGCATTGATAATTTGGCCCAAGTAAAGAAACTCCATCATACCAAAATCACACTTGGACTCTTTGGTGTATAGTGATTGTGTCTCCATGATAATCAATACCTCATCCAAGTGCCTCATATGCTCCTGCCATGTCTTGTTGTAGAGAAAGATGTCATTGAAGAAAACCAATACCAATTTCCTCAACTGATCCCTGAATATGTGGTTCATGCAAGAATGGAATGTAGTCAGTGCGTTGGTTAGCTCAAATGGAATAACCAAAAAATCAAAATGACCAAAGTGGAATTTGAATGTCATCTTCTCTATGTCTTGCTCTCGGATGATGATTTGATGATATCTAGAGCAAAGATCAATCTTTGAGAAGAAAAATTCCCCATGCAGCTCATCCATCAACTCATCTATGCGAGGGATAGGGTATCAGTTCTTGATGGTCTTCTTGTTCAAGACCTGGTAATCAATGCACACCCTCATGGTACCATCCTTCTTTAGAACTAAGACAATTGACGAAGCGAATGGGATCCTGCTCAGTCTGATGTGTCACATCTCTAACAATTCCTTAATTTCATTCTCTATCTCATCATTGAACTTGTCGTTCCCGAGTTTATACTTTAAGACTCTAAAGTACACTGTCAAGGCATCCAAAAAGATAGAGAAAACTAAGGATAACAAATCAGTTATACGAAAAGGGCTATTGCTGGTTCCTTAACTGTCTTTGTCTAGCTTCCCAGTTTTCCTGGATACTAATGTCCCTTTCAATTACTACCCATGAACGTTCTAACTCAACCTGGTTATTTGTTGTTTGTAAGATGGTGTTAAATAAATTTAAGGCAATGCTCATTTGATCTGATAATCCAAGCTCGATATTGGGCTATCTTGTAACTGGAACAGTCATGAGGGATAAAGACTGAAAGGATAAATTCTTGTATTTTCTTTTAAGGGTTTGCTATTTCTTCTTCAAAACATATAAGAAGAACTCCAAAACTTTAAACTAATAATATGACGAAACTAAAGGCCGTTTCTGGTATTTGAGCTAAATTTTGAAAAGGGAATATGCATGAAATGAAAAGAAAACATAAATTTTCGAAACAAGGTGAGGCATCAATTAAAGAGGAATCTCACTTTGTGACAGAAGAAGAAAATAGTTAGGAAAAACTCTTAATGAAGCATATGATATTGAAATCTAAAACATTTACCGGTCTTGTATCTGCTGATAGCCGATACAGAGGAAAAGCTGTAAACGATTAAATTGCAAGAATAATTAATCACCACAGTAGAGGTTGTACTAAATTGTAGTTAAGCATTAATTAAAGAGATATATGAAAAACATGAAACAACAGAGAAGCACATAGCTCAAACTTGAACAGATCTGGAATCTTCAATTTGTATTTGTATTAATTCAAAAATATCTTCAAATTCTTCTTTACAATGCGCCCAGAAAAAGCCCCTTTTCAGTCTCCTAAAATTATACTTATACTAAATCACCCATACATTGATTGTTGGTGATTTCCTAACTCCTAGGGGAAAACAGTTACAAAAATGAAAACCTCAATAGTTTTCATGATTATCTTTTATTCTCCCGTCGTTTCGATAATATAAGTTCTCAAAATGATACTTCATTGTTTTATTGAAGTGTCTCCTTCTTTTAACCCAATACATTCAATACATTTTTCAAGAAAGTGTACAAAATTTCCAGGAGTCTCTAGAAAATCCTTTACTTCGAATAGATAATTTTTTCTCTTAATTTTTGGAATCCGGTCTTCAATCCCCTTATTAGCAAACTTAATTGATTAAAATTTTAAGTTTGGATTCACCAACCACTTGTCTTTTAGGGTAACATCCATTTCCTTTAACTGTGAAATTTCCATCTGAATTTCATTCAAACCCTCTTTGAAATTCAACTGTTGTCTTACAATGTTTATCTATCCTAATTGCCCAGTGCAATTATCTCTTCCAATACCTAATGATCCCTTGTCCAACAAATCAAATATTTCTTCGCAATCGTCTCTAATTTCTTTGGCTATTTTCTTGTTTTCTGCTATGTTGGTTTGCCACACTTTGAGCATGATATCGCCTCTGACCTCCTCTGTGACAGAAAGATTTGGAATTTTCGATACTTCTTCATTTTCTGAACATACAAATTCCTTTTGAAAAGTTGCCCTTACTGCTTTATCTTCTTTTTCTTTAAAAATAATATTATCAAGAGCATTGCTTATTTCCTAAAAATAATTCTGAATAATTTCTACTTAGGAGATTAATCTCTATTGCTCGGCTTCTATCTTCACATGTATTTCCAGTGACTGGTCCTGAAAAACTTTCAAATCTATAACCTGGCCTTTCATTGAATTCAATTTAGCCTGTAGTTTTCTTACTGATTCTTCTTGCTGAATAACCTGTATTTGACTAGTCTGCATCTTCTCATTCATCTCCTCTAGACTTGACTTAAGCGATTGAATTTATTGCTTGTCGGCAGCTTTGGCCTGCTCTAGACCTTTATTTATTTCTTCTTTGATATTTTTTTCGGTATATTTTAGTTGGTTGTGCAACTAGACTATCCCGTGGTTACTCTGTTTCAACCTTGTTCTCATATTGTCAATGGTGAATAGATTTGCTATTTCCAGAGCTCCCATGGAGCCCGCTACCTCTGTAGAGAAATCTCCCTCTTCCAGGTTTTTCCCATCTACCAACACCCTGTGTTTCTTTACCATACCACCTTCTCTCATATACATCTCCTGCTTTAATACAACCTTCCTCTTTTTACTGAAGAAGTAATCAGAGGGAGGTATTTCTTCTCTAGAGATAGGGTTGAGGTCACTAGAATATATGACTCCTATCTGAGGGAGCCCAAAAATAGACTGTAAAGGGGTCAAGGAAGTGATGGGAGTACCCAACTTTGTGGATGTTATTTCCCCTGCTGTCTTGGGGGTATGAACATGGATAGTAGATGATGAAGGGGGGGTAGATTGACTGGATTCGGGAGGTGTCCCATACCTTCTTTCTATTTCTACTCCTAGATTCTCTGTCTGTGGGAATTATTTGTTTTGTGAAGATCCTTTTCCCCCCTGTGGATTTTCCTCAATGTCTGCTTTATCCTGTACTTTTTGTCCGAAGCCTGGGGGAATGTTTTCTTGTTCTGGGGGAGGTGTTGTTGTTTCGCCCTGCAATGCCTTGGGAAAACTACTTCGTCAGTGTCTCTGGAAGGTTAGAAGACTGGTTTGCAAGTCGGGTGGTAATGTCTGTACCCTGTCTAATACCTCCTCATAGGTTTTGACCCCTTTTAAAATCTCATTGCGAGGGGATTCCTCATGTTTAAATGCTTTCATGCCACAGTGAGCCATGTGGCTTCCCACCATTTAATAAGGGTCGTGTTTCCTGTGTTCCAGATCCACCAACTTGACCTCCTCTAGAGCTACAGCTTCAACCTTAGAATGACCCAGGCTGAGTAGCAAACACCTTCCGGGAAAGACTGGCTAAAACGTCTTTTGAGATGTCTTCAGTCTATCTGAATACCGCCTGTTGTTATCTGATGAGCTACCTCCCTGCACACCTGTCTATCATGGAGGAATTTTGGAAGTGCAGGAGGAGGGATAGAACATCCAAAAACCTTGATATAGGAGAAATTCTCCTCAATAAACTAATCGACAACTGCCTTGAGGATTCCTATAACCAACTTTGAAATATGGGGGGTGCATAGCCATAAAACATCTGATGCACCGGTATCACCACGAAATGAAAAACTTTGTAAAAAGAATCCTTAGCATTTTCTTCCCACAACTTAGAGTGATATTCATGAATAGGTTTAGTGCATGTTGGGTTCCAACTCCAATTCATCGAAGGGAAAGGAGTCATGAAACACATAACATCCATGATAGATGCCGACATGTAAAAGGCTATTAGTCAGCCACTGGATCTCATAGTTTGATACTCCATAACCTCCTTAGCTAGGTTATTTGATATAATTTTGTTCCAATTGAAGCTATAGCCTTCAACTGCTTCATGTAAAAGGGGCACCCATTCTGCAGGGAAATGGGTAGGAATTTTCTTCCCGAAAATTCTACATAGCATCATAGCCACATAGACCATATACTCATTCAATGAGGCTGTGGAATAAACGTTATGTGTATCAGCCCTGAAATTTGTTGGGTGTCTCCACCAGTCTTTGATTATGTCGGGGTATGTTTGATCTGCCTCTGTGCATTATTTCCTTTGAAATTCACTTACAAAGTCTTTATTATAAATGTACTTAGAATTGGGAGATAGTTTGTACATTACTTGTATATTCTCCGGTCTGAAAGAGCCGATGACGACCCCTTGGTTGTTCGAAATGCTTCTTGTTTGTATGTTTGTCTTCTCTAAAACCCAACTAATCATATCATTGTATGTCATGAGTCATGGGCGCGTGGCCACTTTGTAAAGTTCAGACTCTGCTATGTCCTGGAGTTTGTTTTCATAATCATTGGGAAAATTCTTGATTTCTTAGTCCAAGGTTTCAAAAATTTGCCTCCATGATTTGATGGAATCAATGGCATGTGGTGTAGTATCAGACATGACATCTCCTTCTAGGTTTGAGCTTTCAGCTGCTTCTTCACTTTTCTTAGGTGCCTTTCTAGGTTCCATAATGTTCATTCTTAGATTGAAAACCTGTTTGCAGAGGAAAAATATATAATCCTGGATAAATGCAACTCACTCTTGCTTGTAAAAAAAGAATGAAATTCGAACTATTGAATGTTTATTAGCCTTTATCTTGTCTTAAGATGAGTGTACTGTTACATGCGATAAGGAATTAATGTTTTAATGAGGAAGATACGCCTGGAGATACACCTTCATATAAAAAATATCTCCATTTGTTCGTTATTAATATTGCCGCGTATCGGCAATTTCAAACTGGATTTTCGAAAGGATTGCTTTCAACAAATCCCGAAATGTGAAACACGAAAAAGTAATTTAGTCATTATTAATCCTGTTTTAAACTAAATTAATTTTGTTTTAAACTTTGTTAAAAAATTCGCGATTTTGCATTTCGGAATTTTGGGGATCTTGTACCCATGAGGTATGTCATAAGAAAACCTCAAATCATGAAATCACGATGGGATTAATTTAGGTGCTAATCACTCATATTAATGCTTTAATTAATCGAGGTTAGTAATTTATTGTTTTTCTTTTCTTTTTCGGAAATTCGGGGATCGGATGCTCGAGGGTTGACATTTTGAAAGAACTTTGACACAGGAAAACACGAAATGAAAAATATTAATGACTTGTTTATCGCATTTAAGAGTTTAATTAATCACGACTAAAGGATAGTTTGTGAAACATGCGTCGAGACTTATAGCACCCACTTTTTCTTTTTTATGTTTTATTACTTTAATATAAATCCTTTTGGGGATTTTGGCACCGAGACTCTGGAGTTGCTAACTGAAGATTATACCTCGTGAAAAACTGAATCCCGAAAACCGAAACAAAATTGAAAGACCTTTGACTCTTTTTTAAGACTTAAGGGTGACTCCATGACTAGAAAAAGGTGAAGTTTCAGGTTAAAAGGGTAAAAAAATTAAACTTCGTGTCAAAATTAGGCTCCATCTAGGGATCTCGTTTCCTTGTGGGACGAGAAGAACATGTAGACCAAGTGCCTTCATTGGGTAAATGGGGTCAATAATTCAACTTTGTGAAACAGACTAGGAGAAAAATCGAAACAGGATTTTAAGATCTCTACATTTGATTTTGAAAATTCTTCAAAAATAAAACATCCGATGTTCTCGAGTTAGGTTCTCAATAGATTTCCTTTTCTGAAACTGACCTTAGATCTATGTAAGATAATCAAAACCAAATTAATTGTTCTACTAGGTTTCACCTGATTTCGTTTGCATCAAGGTAAAGTGATTTCAATGTGTCAAATTAGGGGATCCCAGAAACCTATAATGTGAATCCAACTGAAAGAAGAAAAGTTACCAGAGCATCTTGTAATTCATGTATAATAACCTTATCATATATAAAGATATTTCTTCACTGCCAGCAAGCCTATTCAGTACCCTAGTGAAGTTATCAGACTTCCCATATTGAATTTCCTTTCACCACTTCATTGTTTTCTAGCATTTAAATGCTGAGATGAGGGCAATCAATATAATGAATTTCCTTTCTTCATCTCTTTGGACTAGATGGGGGAAATCAACATTGAATTTCCTTTCACCATATGTCTGTATATATTTTCTTTTAATATGAAGTGGGGGAAATCAATCAGTATGTAATATACTCGGGAAGATATCTGCTTGAATTTTTGAAAAACAGAGGCATGTCAACTCACTTAAAAATATCTGGACTAATCTTCTCTCTTGCCTTCAAACATCATGGGCTTCAGGGAAATTATTGAGGGAAACTTCTTGACATCTTTTTAAGGAATTTCCTTGAGAAAAACCAATCTATTTATTCATGTTAGGAAGGCTAATAAGGTTAGGATTAACCTAGACATACTTCTGGCTCAGATAAAGTTAAAGAACTATAAACTCAACCTATTCTCATTTTTGAAGGTTTGTTTGAGAATTTTCAGAACCAAAGTGAGACCTTTCTTTTCTCAAGGAACTTATGATAAAACATCCAGAGTCAGGTGAGAAGCGGGCTTTACTGTGACTAAGGGAAAAGTAAAGGGCTTCAGAAAAACTACTGCACACATGATTGCTCTTAAAGATTTTCTTAGTTAGTCTTTATAACTTTTCCTTAAGTCCCCCTTTCTCTTTTACTTCCTTATTTTGAAAATTTTCAGTGATAACATTAACATCGATTGAACTAATGATTTATTCATTTGTATCTCTCGAGGTAAATTATCTTGAATTTTCAGAGCAGAATCTCATACCTTGGTAACTCCTATGTTGCCGACCAAAAAGGCTATTAATTTATTACCTTTTTCATTGGAAGATATTTAATACATTTATCTGTGCCCGTCACCTTTTTAGCATCTCTAGTTTCATGGTTGGTCAACAACTTTCTTGCGAAATAAATTAGCATACTAATTGTTAGGAAATCTCATGAATCAAAATTATTATTATTATTATTTTGGAATGGAAAAACTTACTGAAGGAAATGGAACTATAAAGTAAGCATGAAAACAAACCGGTATGTACAATGAGAGTTCAGAAACACATTACTGCATGAAGTGTTTAAGGTGTCACCCATTTACAGGGGCATTGAGAATGTCTCCATCAAGATTTTCTAATAAAAAAACATTTTTTTTCCCTTAGAAGCCGAAATCTTATATGGGCCGAACCAGATTGGATCAAACTTGCCATGTTTACCAGTGTCTTCTTTCCTGGCTTCCCATTTCAGGACCAAATCACCGGGGAGGAAATATCTATCTTTAGCTTTTCAATCGAATAAGGCTTTCATGCTATCCTGATATCTCTGTAACCTTTCATTTACTTCGGCCTGATTTTTCTGAACTTCAACCAGCTGGTTTATCCTCCCGGTAACGTCATTGGGTTCTTCATTTGAATCTTGCCATAGTTTCATTATAGGCAGAGAAAGATTTATTGGTCAAATGACGTCGCTGCCATATACCATTTGAAAAGGGGAAATCCCAATTGATATTTTGGTACTTATCCTGTTAGCCCATAGAGCATATTTTAAATGGATATGCCATGCTTTCTTGTTTTCAGTCAAAATCTTTTTTATCACAGTAATCAGACTTTTATTAGACGATTCAGCCAGACGATTACCCTGTGGACAGTAAGTTGTAGAGTTTCCTAATATGATGTTATATTTTTGGTAGAAGCTTACCAGGGCCATTGACTTAAATGCTTGGGCATTATCAGTGACTATCTTTCGGGGACAACCAAACCCGGATAAAATATTTTCTTCTAGGAAATAGATTACTACGGAGACAGTTGCATTTCTCATGGGAATAACTTCCATCCATTTAGTGAAATAGTTTGTAGCAGTTAGAATCCACTTGTGTTGTGCACTGGAGTGTGGATGAATTTATCCAATGAAATCAAGACCCCATTGCTGAAATGGAGCTTCGATTTTAACTGGAACTTAAGGTAAAGCTGGGACTTTCTGTTTTCCTGTAAACAACTGACAAGGAGTACAAGTTCGAACTTTAGTGTTTACATCTGTGAATAATTTAGGCCAGTAATACCCAGCTCTAAATATTTTATAAGCCGTTTCCCACCAAACATGGTGTCCTTTGCACACTTCCATGTGGAATTCGTCTATCATCCTTTCTGTTTCAGCCTCGAATAAGCAGCTTAGCAGGAAACCCAGGGGGTATTTCCAATACAATTTACCATCTATGATACAATATTTTACAGCGTGTAACTTCAGTGTCCTAGTTTTAGATGGGGTTAACTCACTGGGACATTAAAGGGTTAGTAGGTAAGAAACGATACCGTGATACCAAACTGAAGTAGAGAACTTGTCTTGAATCTTAGTTGTGGGTGTAGTGACGCCAAGCTCATCTATTTATAGAAATCCCTCATTCTCTTGCAGCTAATTTATCCCAAGTGATTTTATATTTGATTCGGCTAGCAATTTGGCCAAACCTTGACCTTTGATAATTTTAGTTGGTTTGAATTCCAGGTCGAACTCCTGAATTTTAGCTAGCCACCTCCCTCTTCTTCCGTCGTTGTCTGGCTGAACCAATATATCTTTAACAGAACTTGAAGGCACATAAGCAATGATCTTTGAGTGCAATACGTAGGTTCTGGAAGCCTTGAGATATTTTACCATTTCATAAGCTTGTTTTTCCAATATGTCATATTTTAGCTCAGTGTCTCTAAGAATTCTGCTAAAAAATGCAATAGGCTGCTCAAAACCTTCCTCATTTTCTGTAACAATACAACTGTGATTGTATGTTCAGAGGAAAAAGAAAAAATCAAAAAATCTTTTGTGTAATCCGGGCTTGCCAGGACTGGTGCTTCGCTTATTACTTTCTTGATACGTTGAAATGACGCTTTGGCTTCATTTGTCCACTTCACCTCATTGTTCTTTTTAATCATATCTGTAATCAATTTTACAATTTCAGAAAAGTTAGGGACAAATCTTCCCAAGAAGTTTATTTTTCCTAAAAAAGACTGAATTTCTTTTACGTTTCTAGGAATATTTATGGTATCTATCGCCTCGACCCTTTTAGGATCGATTTTGATTCCATCTCTAGACACGATATGACCCAAGAGTTTGCCTATTTGCATTGCGAAATGGTATTTCTTGGGATTAAGTGACAAACCAAATTTGCGACATTTCTCGAAAGTTTGTTTGAGGTGTGTTAGATGTTCTGCATCAGATTTAGAGAAAACAGTTAGGTCATCAAGATAGATAACGAAGAACTTATCTCTTTCGCCCACGAAAGCGATATCCATGGCTCGTTGGAAAGTTTCCCCTGTATTCATTAAACCAAAAGGCATTTTGTTGTACATAAAGGTACCCCAAGGGGTAGTGAATGCAGTTTTTTCTTTGTCATCTTGATGTACTGCAATTTGATTGTAACATGAAAAACCATCAATCATAGACATTCTGTTAGCTCCAAATACTTTCTCTAAAACATGGTCCATCTTAGGTAATGTATAATTTTCCTTGAGTGATGATCGATTCAGGTTTCTAAAATCTACACATAGCCTAATCTCACCGTTTTTCTTTCTCACTGGGACTAAATTGGCTACCCACTCAGAATATCTTAGTGGGACAATGATTTTAGCGTCCATGATTTTTTTGACTTCTTTTTCTATTACCGGTAGTAGGATAGGGTTAATCTGTATGAGTTTTTGCTTGAAAGGTTTGACACTTAGTTTCAGAGGAATTTTATGTTCCATTATAGTAGTGTCATAAGTTCTCAATTCGTCATAATACCAAGTGAAAATGTCTTTATATTGTCTAAGAAACTCAACATACTTACTTTTTATTTTGGGAGACAGATATTTGGACAATTTCACCAACCTAGGTTTTTATTTGGTACCAATATCACAATCCTCAACCTCCTTTACTGAGGCTGTAAGGTAGACTTCAAAGGGATGTCATCATGATTAAATAGCCTTTATAAGGGGATCAAACCCTTAGGTATCTGATTAATTTTTAAAACAAGCATCTGGTGGTTAGCGATTTTATCTTGAAACTCTTGGGGGTCTTTTCCTTCCTGCATGATCCAAATAGGGTCATTTTGGTTTTCTTGGTCGGCATGCATTTCGGTAAAGTCATATACTGTCTCTAAAAATTTCTGGAGTTGTTCATCATCCTCAAAAACCTACCAATGTTGTATTTTATTCGGTATGGAAGGCCTATGTCTCATTAGTATATGGTATTTTAATTTGAAAGTAGTGGGAGGTGTGAACGTTGAAGCTGCTTTGGCTAATGCATCTGCCTGTTGATTTTCTGCTCTTGGAATATAATGAACATTAACAGAGGAGAATTTTTTTTTGATCAGATCCCAAACACAGTTCTGATAATACCTTAACCTAGGATGTTTGGCCTGGTATTGACGATTTACCTATTTCACGATTAGCTCTGCATCGCCAAAGATTTCCAAGTTTTTAATTTTCATTCTCCTGGCATCTTCCAATCCTAACTCTAGGGATTCATACTCGCATACATTGTTAGTGTGGTCAACATTCCACTGTAATCTATAAGAGAAAGGGATAACGAATTTTTCACCAGGTGCCACAAAAAGCACCCCAGCTCCAACCCAAAAATAAGATGAGGCACCATCAAAAAACATCTTCCAAACACCAGTGTTATATACATCCTGTTTTATTTTTTATTTTTATTTTTTATTTTCTATACAACTTTCCTCTATACATACATCAATATCGTCATCGATAGATAAAATACAATTTCCTAAATCTTGATCAACAATATAAATAGGGTAGTTGTTTTGGTTATGTGGGTCACTTACCGTGAATGCTAACCTAGTTTCTCTGTACAAACGCGTGAATTGTCCTCCAAAGACCGGGATCGTGGCATACGTCATGTCGCATTGGAGGGATCCTCCAAGTTTAGCGCCCCAACACCTAGATAAGAGCAGGCTGTACTTCAGGGGTATATCATCAATGACCACATCCATTAGAATTCCTTTTGTGGGTATCTGTGCAAGATTAACAACTAAATATTTTATCATGCCTATACACTTAAATTTTCTTAAATTGAATGAATATAAATCTCCATAAGGTCTAGTGATTTCAAGACCAGGTCTCTCCATAATGGCTTTAGGCATTACATTGTGAGAGGCCCCAGAATCTAACATGCAATTATGGAGCAGGTGATCGTGCACATTCAGAGTGATATAGAAAGGGGCAACGATGTCTTTGGAACCTTCAAAATGTGGGCCGAAAATTATGTTAGGCTTGTCATCTTCTAAATTTATAACATCGGCCTGACTTTCGTTTTCTGAAAACTGATTAATTTGGTGATTTGTTTTCTGTAAATTGGATTTTTTGCCAGTTTGACAAGAGGTATAGGGACTTTTATTTTATTTATTTCATTTTACATATCAAAACTTCCTATTGTTTTGTTGACCTCTATGGTTTTGGTTTCTAACCCCTTCTTTTCATCTTTCCTTTGTTGTGAGGTTTTAGTTTCAATTACAAGAACCTTCGTTTTCTGCATGTCTACGGCTGATGTTTCTGCTGATTTTGTCTGGTAGGCTGTTTGTTAGCGGTCTTAGTTATTATAGTCCGTTTTTCAGCGTTTTGTGAAACTGACTCGTCTGTTTCACCCCTCTACAAAATATTTTTCACTGGGGGAGTTGCGAGGCTCTTGTTTCTAGGCCTTAGATTGTACATTTGGTGGAGTTCGGCCATTATATCATCTGCAATTATCTGATAGGGTTAATCTTCAATAATACCGCTATTTTTTTTATTTTCAGATCTGTCTTTTTTAGTTGCATATTTTTCATAATATTGCCTCGTTAAAAAAGGTTGTAGGCAGTCATCACCAAGATTATTAATGTCTTCTTCAAGTTCCTCAAAATCTTCCACATCTTCTCCTCCTATAAAGTTTTCGATTTTAAAGGGGGCTTGGATTTTTTGATCTTCATTCTTAATCTGTCTTGGTGGATTTTGAGGGTCAGGATTCCTTCTGAAATCCTTTCTGGGAAAATGCTCATTCTTCGCTTGATCTGGTTCCATTCTTGAGATCTTATTTGACAGCTCTTTGATTATTCTCTCCATGTCATCCATTTTGTCTTCTGAAGATATTCCTGATCCAGATGGTCCCCCTTGATCTCTATATCTTTTGGTTTCTTTGTTTCCAGTTTCAAATTTGGTTTTCAACTTTCCTGATGCCATTGTTACACCTCAAAATTACTCACTTCGATAGTGTTACAAGTGTCGTCATTACAAGTGTTGTAACTGTCGCATCTTGTCCGCAAGCGTCGCATCTTAACTACGAGTGTTGCAAGTGTCACAAACAATATACTGCCATGTTGCCTATGTCGTTCCTCTAACGACATCACAAAGACACTTAAGACACCCCAAAGACTAGTGTTGAAGAAGAGAAGTCACTTGACAGGGAGTACAAACCTTTTTCCATTGAAAAAACCACAAAAAAATGGATTTTGGAGAGGAACGCTCCCCTATCCAATGTCAGGGAGTGTTGGCGCTCCCTGAGCCTCTTTGGGGGAGTGTTTGAGCACCCTGTGCACCCTTTTGGGGGAGCGCTACCATTTTTTTAGCAAATTTTGGGTTTGTTGAGGAAAATTAGGGAAGAATCCCTCAACTCCTGAAGGTAGTTGGATTCAAATAGATGGTCAAGACATGATCTTAGGGAAGATCCTCAACTGAAGGAGAGGAATCCTCAACCTATCCCAAAGATCTCTCAAGTGGTTGGACCTCTCCAAAGTTATATAAGGAGGCCTTCTCATGGTGAAAGGTACATAGAAAAGATTGGAGATGTGAAACTTATGATCTCATGAGTGAGATGTCATCAAAGCAATTAGTGTAGATTACTTGAGAAAAGGGGTTGGACAAGGAGAACTGGAAGAAGTTGTTGCACCTTCATTCAAAGGATTGTAAGTACTTTTATTTGTTCTCATTAATAATCAATGCTTGTCCTATTTCTTTCAAACTTGTGCTTGTTCCATATGAGTTTGTCTGCAGTAGATGGATCTATTATTGAGCTAATATCAGTAGAGTAGGAAGTCCATTGTATCTTTGTTTGTCCCACAGGGCCTATCAGGGAGCTCAGGATTGAAGCTCAGCCAAGACTTTGCAAGGACAAACGTCGCTAATAAGGTACATATATTTCTCCTTATATTTCATTCATTATCTTGATTAGATCTAAAAGGAAGTCAGTGCCCATGTTAATCACTTTTCTGTCTTGGTCTTAGGAGTCTAGAGACCAAGAGGGGATGTACTTGTCTGCAGGGAGATTCACCTATAACAGAAATTGGCGAATCCACTGGGGAGGAGCTATGATTTTTATTTCCATTCCTAGATCTGGTTTTGGCCCTTTGCTCACTGATTTGATCTTCTCCACATTGTCTTTTTTGTTCTTAGATGTGTTTGATTGCCTCATTATGTCATCAATATCACCATGATTAACTGAATTTTCTTGATTTTCTAAGTTTCTAGGCATTTTTTCTGAGCTTTTGTAGTAGAGCGCTACCCTGTCCTTGCTAATAGAGTGCCAACACTCCCTGGTGGCCTTACAAAGAGCACTGGAATGCTCTGGTGCCCCTTACACCAAAGCGCTACCCCATTTTTGTGAGAAAATCTCCATAATTTTCATCTTCTGAAGCTATTTCTTGGTTTTAGCATTTCCTCAGGGTCTCATACTCTTAGTCCATCTTGGTGTTGGCTTTCAAACACCCTTATTTCTGAGAATTCATTCTCTTTTGTTTGGGAATTTGGCATTTTCTTTCCTTGCCTTGAATCCACTCTTTGTCTTTGCTGACCTAGAGTTAACTTGCTGTTTTCTTCTCCTTTATCTAACTGAGTGGAAAATTTTGTGAGGAAATCCAAGGTCTGTGAACCTTTTCATTTGATATTTGAGGTCAACTTTCCATCATTTCTCTTTTGTTTGAGGTTTTTTGTTCTTGTTTGCAATTTGGTTATCTTTGTCCTTCTTGTCTATCTCACGACGAGAGTGTATTTTTTGTTTTGTGTGAGGTTTGATTCTCATTGTTTAATCCTGAACTCTGATTGACATTTAGAAGTTTTACATCTGATTATCATTCACATATATAAAAAGGGACATATTTTAGTGATTGGTTTGGATATTAGAAGTCATTTATGAAATTTTTAGCATTACATTGGATTTGAGTGAGAAACAAATTGTATGAGGACATTGCATATTAGTGTTTGATAGTGAAAAAAACTCTTTCTCTTTTCCTTAAATAGCCATTCATTGAAAGACGAGACTGTTTATCATCTTCTTGTGCATTTTTTGGGATTTGAGTCATCATACCATCAGTTTCATTGTCATACACCCTTTGAGTAAAGAACAGCTGTAAAATTATTGCTAATTAAAAATTATCTAGAACATTTTTGTTTTTAGGGTATTCCACCAACATTAGACTAGGATTAGCACTTTGGATTAGGCTGTGAGTACAACTCTCCAAAGTTTTCAAAACAAACATTAGCATCCTGAGATAGGGAGAGTCAAATCCAATTGTCGTATAGGATTTCTGGGATCCCCCTCTCACACAGGGGTTACACACAAGGTCACAGTCAAGTGAGTTACAGAGATTATCCCTCCGTGGTTCAACTGTTTGTAGTGGTCGGATCATATATTGGGGGTCACTTGAGGGTATACCCATGATTATGTGTGGGAGCCTCTCGAGTTGATTTTGGACTTGTTATCCTACCCAAACGTTTGGATCGGACTGTCGATTGTACCCTCCCAGGGGCTGACTGCGAGTTGGTGTCCGTAGTTTCCATAATCCTTAGGTACTTACATGAGGTGATAGTGAAGGGAAGTCTCACTGTACCTGGGGAAAACATTGGTAAAACTCACTCGGGCTCCTTGGAGGGTAAATCCACAATTACTGTGTGGAAGCTTACACCAAGGTGAAAGTCCATTAAGCAGGTCTCCATTGTAACTATTCCACCATATCCTAGCCCCTTATTGACTTGATCACATGATGTTGGATTTAATCACCAACTAGTATGGCCATCAAGAGAAGTTTTGTTTTCTTGGTTTTGATTCCTAGATTTGATTAGCGTATGCTATTTCTTTTTGTTAGTTGGCCCTAGATTTTCAACGTGTACTATTATTCTCCAAAATTGAGCCTGTAGATGATAAAGGTCTTTGCTAATCACGTAGGATGCAAGGGCTTCCTATGGAAGGCTACCAACCCTTACCTCCTAACCCTCCAGAAGAACACTACCGTGGAGAGGTAGAAAATCAATTTGACGCTGGGAGTGTTGTTTCTCCTGCATTAGACAATTTAGAAGGTGCTTTGGTTATGGTTGAGAATCCCACTCACACTACATCTGTGTCGTTAACCCCTCTTGAACTACTTTTTCTTTGTTTAGACTCCCTTGGGAATGTCATAGATGAAGAGGTCCCACAGTTACCTGAGAGAGATTTTACCAAAACATATATGGGATCCACAAAACCAACCTTTGGTGATAAGTATAGGACTCTTGTTCATCCTACCACTGCAGTAGATACAAATCCCACACTTTCTCATTCTGTATGGAGGACTTCATCAGGACGCGATCTCTATGAGCATTTTGAATCCTTTCGGCAACCCTTTAATCCTCATGACCCTCTTGTTGAAAGTGGTCCATCTAGTCAAACGATGAATCACCCCATCGATCAGGTCATCAACCCTACTGTTGCATCAACACAAGTCTATCCTAAAGTTGGACTCATCACCTCTACTCATTCCCAAGGCACTTCGATCCCTACCCCTGCTTTTACAAACTTTCACTCTACAACTCCACATATTCTGCACGATACTGATGGGACATATTTTCACTCGAGAATGCAGACCCTTACCAACCAAATACAACTAAATGGAGGGAAACCACCATCTAGCAGACCTGTCCCTCATGGAAGACCACCATCCTATGGCAGGCCTACCCCTCCTGGGGGACAACCCCCTTTTCATGTTCTTCCTGGAGGGCAACCTCCCTTTTCCAGTCATACCCTAGTCATTAATATACCATTGGTAGGGGGCAACCTTCGTTTGCTGGAAACCCTTCACAATCTTGGAGAATATATTCCGGAGGTACATTCACCCAACCCCATGTTGGGGGGTACTCATATCATAACCCACAAGGAGGATTATCAAATCCTGTTCCTTCAAGATCGTCTTATGGACAACCTTATCTGGGTGACATCCCAAACACCACCTGGAGTCCTCAAGGACAACAACCTTATCCTCCCCATGGGTCTAATGTGTATACGCCTCCAGGATCTATTCCTTACCCTCCTAAAGGGCACAATGTTCATCCTCTTTCTGGGCAAGAAAATCACCCGACTTATAATGCTCAG
The DNA here is from genome assembly GCA_009831015.1 of Picea engelmannii. Lineage (NCBI taxonomy): Eukaryota > Viridiplantae > Streptophyta > Pinopsida > Pinales > Pinaceae > Picea > Picea engelmannii. The sequence continues at coordinate 20,284 of WSFP011292895.1, read as the reverse complement.
ATTCCACCGGTTATGTAAATGTTTCTCAACCATCATCGAATCTTGTTTATCTTGGTCAGAAAAAATCATATGTAGGAGGACCTACTGGTTACAACTATCCACCTAACTCAGTTTATGGTCCTATTAGTGTTCCTGTGCCACACCAGTATCATCTACAAATTAACCGACAACTACCTTTCCTTGCGACTCTGGATCTCCCAGACTTGTCTCAGTTAACTAATGATCCTATTTTTCATTCATCGGTTTGGCTAGTTATTCCAACTAAACTTCCTTCTGATATTCTGAAATTTGATGGAAAGTCTGGTGAAGATCCAAATAACCATGTGATGACTTTCCATTTGTGGTGTTCATCAAACTCCCTCATGGATGATTCTATACGTTTGCGTCTTTTCCAGCGAACACTTACGAGCTCCGCAACAAAGTGGTATTTTGAACTACCACGTGCTTCTTTTCATGATTTCAACTCCCTTGCCATGTATTTCCTCACACACTTTCAACTACCTATTCACTACGAGACGGGTACTGAAATCTTGACCTCCCATCGTCAAACTGACTCCGTGCATATCTCTGACCATATTCATGAATGGAGACAATGACGAAGGATGATCAAGGTAATCATTCCTGACATATTATTGGTAGAATGGTTTACTAAATAACTTTTACCCTCAATCGCTTGTGATGTCGCTATGGGTGGCAGGGTCATCGAGGAAGAAACCATTGCTCGGGCTTAGTACTTAGATTTGGTTTATTCACAATCTGGTACTTAGTATGATTTTCTTCCGAATGTTGCTCGAGATAATACCGATCCATCCAAGCCGTCATCCTCATCTCATGAAGACGGTGTTATCGATTCCGTCAAAACTCAATCTACTTCCCAATCGACCACACTCTCCTCTACCTCCCCCAAAACTTAGATATCTGAGGTGAATGCAGTTCAATCTGCCTCTTCACAACAATCTAGAGGTAATAAGAAGACAAAAAATAAATCAAAAAATACTAATAACAATGAACAACCAAAAAATCAAGCTCAAACACTTGCTACCGAAAAGCAGCCACAATGAAAACTGAAATTCCCGTGTATCATTTGTGGTGACGATCACTACACTCGAGTCTGTCCACATCGCAATGAAGTGGCCAAACGTTTCCAGATAAATTCACAACCCACTGTAATTACTCAGCCTTTTCCACAACAACAATCCATGGTTGCTCAAACCCCCTTTTTTGGGCGTAATTCTAGCCATCCTCATGACAAGGCCTCGATGAGTGCACATATTTATATGTTTAATGGGATTAATTTGACCACTCTCTCTAAGACATATGACACACCAGGTAACCCTAACAAAGGAAAATACACTAACATTACCGGTACTTTTCCGGATCCATCACTGTCCTCCGTTAGTCCTCCATCGGTTAATCCTCCATCTGGACCACTTCATATTGAGAAACCTACGCTCGACTCTATCTTATGCCCTCCTAGGAGAACTATCCAAAAATATACCTTTAATCCTAGTTCACGTGCTACCCAGAACTATAACATTGTTGAAGATTTGTCTCAAGCACTGCGTGCTATGTTTGTGTTAGAAGTTCTACAACACTGCCCTAGTCAACGTAGAATTCTCTTGGCTGCTATTGGCGCTGTTGATCCTGAGTCGTCCAACCATATCATGTTTAACCTGGACAATTATGCATCTCGAGTCTCCCACCAACTTGCTTTCCAAGTTGATGTTGTTGTTCACAATCAAAAAATACATCAAACTATTCTGGATGAGGGAGCCTCAACTTGTGTCATGTCTTTAGTGTGTTGGAAAGGTTTAAAATCACCCGTACTTAACAAATCCCCAACGATGTTACGCGCCTTCGATGGGCGAGGTTTTCATCCCCATGGGATTTTACAGTCTCTGCCCATCCAATTGGGTGGAAAAACTATCACTGTTGATGTCGAGGTGGTTGATGCTCCCCTCAATTACAACTTGTTAATTGGAAGAAGTTGGTTTTATGCTATGACTGACGTTGCCTCATCGATATTTCAATGTGTACAATTTCCTCATCAGGGCAAGATTGTCATTATTGATTAGTTAGATTTTTTCACAACCAATGCTCGCGCTCCTGCTATCAACAATATTCCATTCTTGGGAGATCACAATATCATGTATGAAAGCGTTGGTGTTGGCTTACTGAAAGATTCTAGCCTCATGGGTGCCTTCCCTACACCACTTCCACCGACTACACATCATATTGCCACCATCGATATGATTTCGACTGTGGCTTTTCAATATTTGGAATCATATGACCCTTGGATTGTACCTAGTCCTTTGGAATTTGATGCACTAGGTGACACCGTGCCACTTAGTTCAGCCAAAACCTCATACGTTTCTATCCAATTTGCTTCTCCATCTTCGGATGAACAACATCTATTAACACCCAACAATTACTCGATGCCTTCACGGTTAAGTTCCTTGTCGTTTGCGATCGACTACATTTCCCCAATTTTTCCCTCGAACGAATCTATTATGGAAATGTTGAGCATTGACGTGCTACCTCAGGATGATAACCATCATCGATCCTCTTTTCTTTCCCCTTGTGAATAAATTCAGGAATATATACACTCTATCTCCCCTCCTGATGTCATTTTTCCATCGTCTCCCATGCCTTCAACTTCCGATGATTTGGATCTGGTAGTTGACATGGTGATCTCTTTGGTAGGGCTATTGGAGCCTGATCTCCTTACCCCTGAAGAGATCCTTGACATGAGTCCCTTCCAAAGTGATTTTCTTCCATCCGGTGAAGATCTCTTGGAAGCCATGACCGAGTTTTGTCCCTTGACATGGTGTCCTTCCAGAGCATTATTCTCTTGGAAGCCATGATCAAGGAGAGTCCACGAGCATAGTTTTTCTTCTCTGTAGAAATCTTGTTAAAAAATGAAACAGAGGTCACGGGCACAATTTTCCTCTCTGTAGCAAGCTCGTTAAAAAATGAAACATAAATTTGGAGATTGAACCCAGAGACCTGAGCATAGTTCTTTTTTCTGTGTCAAGCTCGTTAAAAAATGAAATAGTCACCTCTCTTGAACCTTCATTTCATCCACTTTTATCCTTTTTTTTCCATCTAGTAGAGAAATTGGTGACAACCTCAAAGTCGATGAATGAATTGAAGCTTGGATGGCATGTCTCCAGTCTTTGATGATCATTTTGGAGTTAAGCCACTAGATTTCAAGCTGGGGGCATACCGAGCTTAGTCTTTGTTCTTTATCGTGCTCGAAAAACATGAGAATGTAACCAAGTAGACTTTTATTAGTTTTTCAGACTCACATGGATATATGAAAAAGGAACCCCTTGGAGTCGTCTTTAAGCTCTTTTCAGACTCTCTAAATATGAAAAGATTGTTGAGTGATCTTGCTTCCTTTCCCACTCGTTAAAAGGTTTGAAAGGGAATCTTTAGAGTGATAATTTATCTCTTTTTCGGCCTCACGAGACTAACTTTACAAAAAAGGACAACATTGGAGTCATCTTTAAGTTGTTTTCAAACTCTCTAAATATGAAAAACCACCGATTTTACCTTCTATGGACTCGTTAAACAATCATACATTGAAGGGCTCATATGAGACCGAACCCTTACTTCTTCCAGTTCGTTAAAAAAAGGAAGAGGGACTTACCGAAGGTGAGTCATATCAAGCATGTGTTACCCTCCTCGAGCTCGTTAAATTAAAAAGAGGTACTCGTCTATCTAGATGGAGGAAAAATTGAAAGAAGAAAGCCAAGCAATATTTTGAGAACACTACCAGTAACTCTTACAATCTCCCTTGAACACGACTCTTTGTCTTTGCATGCATTTTAATCCACCGAACCTCTGCACTGAGCCAATCCTCTGAGTTTCTTTTACTCCTTTGGGTCACCCAACGAAAGTCACCGTATCCACTGCATCATCATTTTTTATTCCATGTCAAGTTTTTGCTGTTGTGCCTCAGTGTTCAAGGGAAGTATCTTCCTCGAGAGTCAACCATCACAAATATCCCATTTCAATACCCGTGTCAGTTCATATTCATTTGATCTACCAATTAAATCTTTATGTCTGTTTCATGTCATTGATGGGGGATACATCAAGGCCCTCCTTCAACAAGTCTATTCCTATTGACTTCATCACAGTATTCAGGAGCTAGACTTAGAAACCAATTATTAGCTTGGGACCTGCATGCCTTAATGGCAAGCCTCCTCATGTCCAACAATGGGTTTACATCATTGACCCATGATCGGATGATTCCACGGATGTTCAACTTCAGCTCATCTATTCATATTCATTGGAATGTACTAGAGTACATTGGGAATCATTGACATCAATGGTGATCTCCCTCACGCTTGTTAACGGTTTACATCATTGACCAATAATCAAGTGGTTTTTGCCATGTTCGACATCAGAAAATCTATTCACATGGTTATATTTGTACTACATCGGGATCGGTAAGAATACCCTGGGTTGATTTTTCACTCTTATGTATACTTTGCCCAGGTTTCGAAGGAGTTCTTTTGAACTATGACACATATACTATTACATAGATCCACTTTGTATTGGTCATGGCTATGTCTTATCGTCTCGTAGATCCACTGTATATTCTTCGTGGCTATGATCAGTTCAGGTCATAGGAGTATAGATCCACATTGTATCTGTAGTGGCTATACCATTTTGTCAATATAATTATGGATACGCAGTGTATTTTATGGCGGCCATGCCTAAAAAGTCTTTATCACTCAAGCATAGGTATGCATGCCTTGGGTTTTGAAACATGTCATAATATTTATTTGATGGTTGTGTGCATGTTTTTCCGGTTTCTCTGCGTCCATACCCTTGTTCGAAAAAGTCTACAAAGTACTTCAGTCATCATCATCTTCTAACTTCATACTTTGGGGGGCAATCTATTACACCTCAAAATTACTCACTTCCATAGTGTCACAAGTGTCATCATTACAAGTGTTGTAAGTGTCGCAAGTGTCATCATTACAAGTGTTGTAAGTGTCACATCTTGTTCGCAAGCGTCGCATCTTAACTACAAGTGTTGCAAGTGTCACAAACAATATACTGCCATATTGCCTATGTCGTTCCTCTAACGACATCAGAAAGACACTTAAGACACCCCAAAGACTAGCGTTGAAGAAGAGAAGTCACTTGATATGGAGTACAAACCTTTTGCCATTGAAAAAACCACAAAAAAATGGATTTTGGAGAGGAGCACTCCCCTACCCACTATCAAGGAGTGCTAGCACTCCCTGAGCCTCTTTGGGGGAGTGTTTGAGCACCCTGTGCACCCTTTTGGGGGAGTGCTACCCTTTTTTTAGCAAATTTTGGGTTTGTTGAGGGAAATCAGGGAAGAATCCCTCAACTCTTGAAGGTAGTTGGATTTAAATAGATGGTCAAGGCATGATCTTAGGGAAGATCCTCAACTAAAGGAGATGAATCCTCAACCTATCCCAAAGATCTCTCAAGTGTTTGGACCTCTCCAAATTTATATAAGGAGGCCTTCTCATGGTGAAAGGTACATGGAAAAGATTGGAGATGTGAAACTTATGATCTCATGAGTGAGATGTCATCAAAGCAATCAGTGTAGTTTGCTTGAGCAAAGGGGTTGGACAAGGAGAACTAGAAGAAGCTGCTGCACCTTCATTCAAAGGATTGTAAGTACTTTTATTTGTTCTCATTAATAATCAATGCTTGGCCTGTTTCTTTCAAACTTGTGCTTGTTCCATATGAGTTTGTCTGCAGTAGATGGATCTATGATTGAGCTAATCTCAGTAGAGTAAGAAGTCCATTGTATCTTTGTTTGTCCCACAGGGCCTATCAAGAAGCTCAGGATCAAATCTCAGCTAGGACTTTGCAAGGACAAACATCACTAATAAGGTACATATCTTTCTCCTTCTCTTTCATTCATTAGCTTGATTAGATCTAAAAGGAAGTCAGTGTCCATGTTAAGCACTTTTCTATCTTGGCCTTAGGAGTCTAGAGATCAAGAGGGAATCCACTTGTCCGCTGGGGGATTCACCTACAACAACCATCATGTTTGACTCAATTTCTAAGGCATAATCTTGCATCTTGGTGAGGTCTACCGATCTCATCTCTCTCAATAACATGGAGAAATCAGGGTCAAAAGCTCTAGCGAAGGTTAATTTTGCTGTAGGTTGGGAGGGTTTGACCTCAGTTGGAATCTTATTATACAATTTATTGAACCTATGGGTGAACGCGAGGACTGATTCAGAGTGTTTTTTTCTTAGATCCCCAAATTCAGTTAGATAATAGAGATGGTCTTTCCTTTCCCCCCACTATCTAATAAAAGCATTTTCAAGTTCCTCATATGATGGTATAGATCTTGCTGCTAGACCACATAACTAGGTTCATACCTAACCTTCAAAAGTCTGAACCAAGAGTCTGGAGTAGACATATTCATGTTTGAGTCCAAGTATGTCGACGAATTGGTCAAAGAAATTGATGTGTTCTGCTGCAGTCAAATCACCCTCTCCTGTGAATTTCAGAAGATTCTTCATGTAGTTTTCAGCTAAGTCATGGAGGGGGACTGGGAGGACCAAAGGAGCATATCTAGCAGCCACCTTTGCAAATATTTGAGGGGGGGGCTACTTGGCTGCCTCCTCCTCCTCCTCCATCCCCACTTCTAGTAGCACCTCCTCCGGCCGCAACCATTGATGATTTAGAGGTTGTTTCTTGGAGATTATGAGGAAGGGTTTCAGGAAATTGGTTATTAAGGGACAAGAAACTTAAGGAAGGGGAACTTGGGAAAAGTGGACTAGTTTCTTCAGACTCACAGGGTGAACATAAAGGGGAATCAATGGGAGTCATGTCGAGAAAAATAGGATGATCTTAGGGATTCTGAGAGATAGGAAAATGAACTTCGTGAAGTGAAGAAGTATCAATTGAAGCAGGAAGTGATGCAAATATTTTACCTCTATTGGTGAAATAAACGGTTGGGAAAATCTCAGTTTTAAAATCAGGGGAGACCAAACCAGGCTCAAGGGTTGTAATCTTATTGGTAGGTAATCCCCCACAAGGAGGTGGGGTATTCGATCCGTAAAAAATACATATAGTGTTTGACTCTGTAATTTTAGGTTGATAAGACTTATTTGTCGATGACACAGTTTGTTTAAGATATCTTCTTGATTTTAAAATTTTTCCTGTATCGGGAACATGCGAAGTTTGTTTGTTGTCTAATTTTTTTCTGGTATTCCTTCGGTTAAAATCCAGTTTATTTGTCTTGGATTCACCAAGTGAAAGATAAAGGTATCCTTATAAGGTTTTCAATCTTTGTTCATTATCAAATATAGAAAGTGTCAATGTCGTTTCTTCCCAGGGAAAAGCTTCGTTTCTTCATTCCCCGACAACGGCGCCAAAAAGATGTTGTTCCTGAGTTTATACTTTAAGGCTCTAAAGTACACCGTCAAGGCATCCGAAAAGATAGAGAAAACTAAGGATAAAAAATAAGTTATGCGAAAAGGGCTATTGTTGGTTCCTTAATTGTCTCTGTCTAGCTTCCCAGTTTTCCTGGATACTAATGTCTCTTTCAATTATTGCCCATGAACGTTCTAACTCAACCTGGTTATTTTCTATATGTAATATGGTGTTAAATAAATTTAAGGCAATGCTCGTTTGAGCTGATAATCCAAGCTCGATATTGGGCTGTCTTGTAACTAGAACAATCATGAGGGATAAAGACTGAAAGGATAAATTCTTGTGTTTTCTTTTAAGGGTTCGCTATTTCTGCTTCAAAACATATAAGAAGAAATACAAAACTTTAAACTAATAATATGACGAAACTAAAGGCCGTTTTTGGTATCTGAGCTAAATTTTGAAAAGGGAATATGCATGAAATGAAAAGAAAACATAAAGGTGTTGAACAAGGTGAGGCATCGATTAAACAGGAATCTCACTTTGTGACAGAATAAGAAAATAGTTAGGAAAAACTCTTAATGAATCATATGATATTGAAATCTAAAACATTTACAGATCTTGTATCTACTGATAGACGATACAGGGGAAAAGATGTAAACGATTAAATTGCAAGAATAATTAATCACCATAGTAGAGGTTGTACTAAATTGTAGTTAAGCGTTCATTAAAGAGATATATGAAAAATATGAAACAACAGAGAAGCACATAACTCAAACTTGACCATATATGGAATCTTCAATCTGTATTTGTATTAATTCAAAAATATCTTCAAATTATTCTTTACAATGCACCCAGAAAAATCCCCTTTTCAGTCTCCTAAAATTATACTTATACCAGATCACCCATACATTGATGGTTGGTGATTTCGTAACTCCTATGGGAAAATAGTTACAAAAATGAAAACCTCAACCGTTTGCATGATTATCTTTTATTCTCCTATTGTTTCGATAATATAAGTTCTCAAAATGATACTTCATTGTTTTATTGAAGTGTCTCCTTCTTTTAACCCAACACATTCAATACATTTTTCAAGAAAGTGTACAAAATTTCTGGGAGGCTCTAGAAAATCCTTTGCTTCGAATAGATAAAATTTTATCTGAATTTTTGGAAGCGAGTCTTCAATCCCCTTAGAAACAAACTTAATTGATTGAAATTTTAATTTTGGCTTCACCAACCACCTATCTATTAGGGTAACATCCATTTCCTTTAACTGTGAAATTTCCATCTGAATTTCATTCAAACCCTCTTTGAAATTCAACTGTTGTCTTACAATGTTTATCTGTCCTAATTGCCCAGTGAAATTGTCTCTTCCAATACCTAATGATCCCTTGTCAAACAAATCAAATATTTCTTTGCAATCGTCTCTGATTTATTTGGCTATTTTCTTGTTTTCTGTTATGTTGGTTTTCCACACTTTGAGCATGATATCGCCTCTGACCTGCTCTATGACAGAAAGATTTGGAATTTTCGATACTTCTTCATTTTCTGAACATACAACTACCTTTTGAAAAGTGCCCTTGCTTCTTTAGCTTCTTTTTCTTTAAAAATAATATTATCAAGAGCATTTCTTACTTCCTAAAAATAATTATGAATAATCTCTACTTGGGAGATTACTCTCTCTTGCTCGGCTTCTATCTTCGCATGTATTTTCAGTGATTGGTTCTGAAAAACTTTCAAATCTATAACCTTTCCTTTCATTGAATTCAATTTAGCCTGTAGTTGTCTTACTGATTCTTCTTGCCGAATAACCTGTATTTGGCTAGTCTACATGTTCTCGTTCATCTCATCTAGACTTGACTTAAGAAATTGAATTTCTTTCTTGTTGGCAGCTCTGGCCTGCTCTAGACCTTTATTTATTTCTTCTTTGATATTTTTTTTTTCGGTATCTTTTAGTTGGTTTTGCCACTGGACTATCTCGTGGTTACTCTGTTTCAGCCTTGTTCTCATATTGTCAATGGTGAATAGATTTGTTGTTTCCAGAGCTCCCATGGAGCCCACTACCTCTCTAGTGAAATCTCCCTCTTCCAAATTTTTCCCATGTACCAACACCCTGTGTTTCTTTACCATACCACCTTCTCTCATATACATCTTTTGCTTTAATACAACCTTCCTATTTTTACTAAAGAAGTAATCAGAGGGAGGTATTTATTCTCTGGAGATAGGGTCGATGTCGCTAGCATATATGACTCTTATCTGAGGGAGCCCAAAAGTAGACTGTAAAGGGGTCAAGGAAGTGATGGGATTACCCAAATATATGGATGTTATTTCCCCTGCTGTCTTGGGGGTATGAACATGAATAGTAGATGATGAAGGGGGGGGTAGATTGAATGGATTCGGGAGGTGTCCCAGACCTTCTTTCTATTTCTTCTCTTGGATTCTCTGTTTTTGGGACTTCTTTGTTTTGTGAATATCCTTCGACCCCCTGTGGATTTTCCTCGGTGTCTTCTGTATTCTGCGCTTTCTGTCCAAAGCCTGGGGGAATGTTTTCTTGTTCTGGAGGAAGTGTTGTTGCTTCGCCTTGCAATGCCTTGGGAAAAACACTTCGTGTATGTCTCTGAAAGGTTATAAGAGTGGTTTTCAAGTCAGGTGGTAATGTATGTACCCTATCTAACAGATCCTCATAGGTTTTGACCCCTTTGAAAATGTCATCGCGAGGGGATTCCTCATGTTCAAATGATTTCATGCCACAGTGAGCCATGCGACTTCCCACAGTTTGATAAGGGTCGTGTTTCTTGTGTTCGAGATCCACCAACTTGACCTCCTCTAGAGTTGCAGCTTCAAACTTGGAATGACCCAAGTTGAGTAGCGAAAACCTTCCAATCTGTACGGGAAAGACTGGCCAAAACTTATTTTGAGTTGTCTTCAGTTCTATTCCAATACTGCTTGTTATTATTTGATGAGATACCTCCCTGCACACCAGTCTTTCAGGGAGGAAATTCGGAAGTTCATGAGGAGGGATAGAACATCCAAAAACCTTGATATAGGAGAAATTCTCCTCAATAAACCAATCGACAATCGCCTTGAGGTTTCCTATAACTGACTCTGAAATATGGGTGGGTGGACATCCATACATCATCTGAAGCATCGGTATCACCATGAAATGAAAAAATTCATAAAAAGAATCATTATCATTTTCTTCCCACAACTTAGAATGATATTCACGAATAGGTTCAGTGCAGGTTGGGTTCCAACTCCAATTCATCAAAGGGAAAGGAGTTGTGAAACATATAGTGTCCATGATATATGTTGACATGTAAAAGGATATTGGTCGGCCACTGGATCTCATGGTTTGATACTCCATAACCTCCTTAGCTAGGTTATCTGATAGAAGTTTGTTCCAATTGAAGCTATAGCCTTCGGCTGCTTCATGTAAAAGGGGCACCCATTCTGCAGGGAAATGGGTAGGACTTTTCTTCCCGAAAATTCTACATAGCATCATAGCCACATAGACCATGTACTCATTCAATGAGGCTGTGGCATAAACGTTATGGGTATCAGCCCTAAACTTTGCTAGGTGTCTCCACCAGTCTTTGATTATGCCAGGGTATGTTTGATCTGCCTCTATGCATTCTTTCCTTTGAAATTCGCTTACAAACTCTTTATTATAAATGTACTTAGAATTGGGAGATAGTTTGTACATTACTTGTCTATGATCCCATTTGAAAGAGCCGATGACGACCCCTTGGTTTTCTGAAATGATTCTCGTCTGCACGTCTGTCCTCTCTAAAGCCCAACTGATCATATCATTGTATGTCATGAGTCCTGGGCGTGTGGCTACTTTGTGAAGTTCAGACTCTGCTATGTCCCAGAGTTTTTTTCAGAATCATTAGGAAAATTCTTGATTTCGTAGTCCAAGGTTTCAAAAATTTGCCTCCATGATTTGATGGAATCAATGGCATGCAGTGTAGTATTATACACGACATCTCCTTCCGGGCTTGAGCTTTTAGATGCTTCTTCACTTTTCTTAGGTGCCTTTCTAGGTGCCATAATGTTTGCGTTTAGACTGAAAACCTATTTGCAGAGGAAAAATATATAAGCCTGGATAAATGCAACTCACTCCTGCTTGTAAAAACAAGAATGAAATTCGAACTCTTGAACGTTTATTAGCCTTTATATTGTCTTAAGATGAACATATTGTTACAAGTGATAAGGAATTAATGTTTTAATGAGGAAGATATGTCTTCATATCAAAAATATCTCCATTTGTCCATTATTAATATTGCCGCATATCGACGATTTCAAACAGGAGTTTCGAAAGGAATGCTTTCAACAAATCCTGAAATGCGAAACACGAAAAGTAATTTAGTCATCATTAATCCTGTTTTAAACTAACTTAATTTTGTTTTAAACTTTGTTAAAAAATTTGCAATTTCGCATTTCAAAATTTCGGGGATCCTGTACCCATGAGGTATGTCATAAGCAAACCCCGAATCGCAAAATCGCAATGGGATTAATTTAGGCGCTAATCACTTGTATTAATGATTTAATTAATCAAGGTTAGTAATTTATTGATTTTCTTTTCTTTTGTGGAAATTTGGGGATCAGGCGCTCAAGGGTCGACATTTTGAAAGAAATTTGACACAAGAAAACCTGAAACGCGAAATATTAATGAATCGTTGATCGTGTTTAAGATTTTAATTAATCACGACTAAAGGATACTTTGTGGAATGCACGTCGGGACTTATAACACCCACTTTTTCTTTTTTCTGTTTTATTACTTTAATATAAAGCCTTTTCAGTATTTCGGCACTGGGACACTGGAGTTGCTAACTGAAGATCATACCTCGTGAAAAACCGAATCCCAAAAACTGAAAAAAAATCGAAAGACTTTTGACTCTTTTTTAAGACTTAAGGGCGGTTCCATGACTAGAAAAAGGCGAAGTTTCAAGTTAAAAGGGAAAAAAATTAAACTTCGTGTCAACAGAACCTCCTAGGCTGATGATAGGGTGGTGTGATCATAGGTTTTCCCCCCTCCTCCAACTCAATGGTGTGCTCAAACCCCTTCTCTAGTGGCCTCCTTGGTGGAATCAAACCAAAAACCCATTGATTCCATCCCAACAAGTTCCTAATCATTGTTCGATACTGCTATCGACCCTATGAATCCTTATGTGAAGTTATCAAGCACTCTAGAACATATGCTACCTCCCCATGCCTGAATATACTTCCCATCCTCTTGGATGAAACTATCTGGGGTGCCCCTATCAACATGCCCCTTAGAAAGAACCTCTTCCCATCACTTTACCTGAACCCCATCTCTAGGGTTTGGTAATTAGTGGTGATTTTACCTAATGTGATCAACTACTGGACTCCCAATACCACATATGTGTTAGATAGGTCAACTACATAAAATATGTCTCTCACTATATAGTTACCTAAATTTATCTCTAAGTCCGGGACTCTGTCAAGACACTCCACTGTATGGCCATATCCTATTGCAACATCAAATCCTTCAAATTCCTCTCTCTGAAGTGTCGTCCTCGATACCAATAAAGCATCAATGAATTTGTGGGTGGCCCCACCATCAATGAGGGTAATTGCTGGCTGTCCCTGAATAGTCTCTCTGATCCAGAGGGTGTCATACCTGGGAACACCAGAAAGGGTTTCTATGACTCCTCCCTTTGCTGGTTTCCATGCGTTAGTCTACTCGGGAGGCTATGGTGATACTGGTGGGTGGGTCTCTCCCAGTGTCAGTGGTCTCTGTGGAGGCTTATCCTCTATCTGTGATGGTTCCTCCTCTGATCTAGTGGATCCACTGTCCTACTCTTCCTCCTCACTATCCACAGTGCCGGATGCCACTTCAATATAGTGTATTTCTCCCTTTTCCATGCACTTATGGCCTGAACCCAAGGGTCTTTGTAAGAGAAGCATAACTTCTTTCTCATCAACTCCCATTTGGTGTCATCATCCAATTTGGCCTTACCCTTCCATTCCCTTTGAGTATTTCTCTGATCCCTATCTCTCTTTGGTACAAAGGGTTTGGTAATAGGTTTGGTTTTTGGTGCTGAGTCCCCCATGTCTCTCACGCACACAATGGACTCCTGTAGGGTGTGAGGCTTGAAATCGTTAACCCAACCTCTCAATGGCTCCGTTAATTCCTTGGTGAACAACATCACCAGTCTATGCTATGATATATCAGATACAACCACTACCTTCCACTAGAAATATGTGTTGAAGGTATTGACTGATCTTATCTGTCTCAACTATGTAAGGTACCTAAAGTGGAGCTCTGGATCTCTACGGTCAAATATCTCCATCAAACTCTCAGTGAACTCTAAGTATGAAGTAATGTGACCATGACCCAAAGTCACCAGCCCATGGTACCACCACTCATGGGCTTCCCCATCCAAGTGAAAGGTGGAGAAACTGATAGCCTCTGTCTCCGTCATTGGGTTAATATTGAAGTATGTGTCAAGCTTATGTACCCATGCTTGAGATGAGCATATCGATAATCCGTCCAAAGTAGGAATGTTCAAATTTCCCACTTTCTTGATGAATTACATGTTGTGAGCTTTCCCATTTCCCCTTTGTGCCTCCCGAGGTCTGTTTCTATATCTGATCAAACAATAGTCTAGAAAATGCATGTATGCATGGAACTCTAGTCCTAATGCCAAGTAGTCTTTAATGTACTCCCTTAATGGATCCCGTGGCACTACTTGTCCCTGGCCTAGCTATCCTCCCACATGCCTTAGCTATCCCAATGGTTGTCCTCCCTAGAACCGTGGGTATAAAGTTTGGGGAATCCTCCTAGATGATTTGTAGGCTCAGACTAGTGAAGGGTGTGCACTAGCTCCCCCCTGAGATCCACTAGAGCCAATGGCCCCACCTCCTTGGTGTCCTCCTAAATGATTCACTCCTCCTGCGAGATTGACACCTATAGTGATCATGCTATGATGGATCATCCTTGGACTGATGACCATCTATTCTATGGCGTTCATCATGTCCCACTGTCCTATGGATAGGTCATTCAATATGGTCTGCGTACTATCTAGTTGTGTCTCGGGGCCTTTCCCCCTACCCTCTGGAGTCTCTTGTATGTCACCCATACTCATGTATATCTATGCCTCTGTGTCAGAGATGATATGCTCTCTATCCTCTAAATATGGCTCTGTATCGGACTGAGTGTGGAAGGGAGTATAATCCCTAATGTTCATGTCTCTCCAATCTTTGTTATGACCTCTGCGGTATTAAATATACTCATCCCCAATATGTCCTCATCCCTCTAGGTATTCTTCACCTATTCCCAGAATCATGGGTTCATGAGAAATACTTTCTTCACAGGCCAGAAGGAAGAAAGAAAGGAGGTTAATGAGGGTGATCAATATTTGGCCAACCATGTGACTATCCAGAAGGAGGATGTACAACATTTTTCTAGCCATCATTCTATGCTCTAACTAAGGTAGCAAAAGCATGATCTGGGACTGGAATATCGATACTTAGACGAGGGTTATCAGGCATAAGTGGAGGTTTATAGGCTTGTTTTCCAACCAAGTTGATGAAACCTATCTGCAACAATTGATTGAATTCTTCTGAATATGCATTGAAATGTATAGAAAACCATATCCTCTTATTACTCATTTTCCAAGGACCTAGTCCTCTACCTCTATTGTTTCCTCTCCTTCCATGACTATCCCTGCTAAAAAATCTCATATTGATATACATATACAAAAATTAGAACTAAATTTCAACTAATATTTCATCTAAAACTTTGCAAAAAAAATAATTTAAACATGGTTATGTTCATAACAATACATATACAAGCAATCATCATGCAATTCATGCTCTCAAAGCTACCAATCACTTAGAATAGGGATTTGGAATTAAATGACATGATTTTTAATGAGTGTAAAATGGTAAGTATGATAGGAATGAAACATGGACTATTCAATATCATGGCCATCTCCTTTAACTCCTTATGATCAAGTGCACCCATATTAAAATACATTATCTTAATTATAAACGAGAGTTAACCCTGAACAAGTTAAATACTTGTCTCATGATCAATTCAATTCTACAATTCAATAGTTTACACAATTATAATTAAATCATGGGAATAAAAGGGAACTTGGGAAAATGGTTTAGCATTGTAATGGGCGAAAAGTTTTATTTATGATAGGGAATGTAAATGGATATGCATTAATTACAAATTTTATGATCATCTTCTATTTTCAACCATTCATGACAAGCATAATTATAACCACATTAAATCAGGGTGCTTAAACAAAATTCCAATAATAATTCCTTATTTCATTTCCAAATCCTTCATTCAACTCATAATTTGCACAATATTTCAATAATAATTCCATTGCGAACCCATGTAGTTAATGTTCCTAACTTGAATAGTCTAGGAAACACTACTAAACTGTCAAATCCACTATCTGATCTGATACTCTATGGGTTTATGGATGTGTTTGAGTTAATTTTTTAAGATGCTTAGTGATTTTCACATGTGTGTTTCATTCAATTAATGTTTAGGAAAAATATATGATGCATAAAGAATAAGGAACAAACACCTTCTCATTCATATTTATTATGAGAGAAAATAACAGGAAATACAATAATATGTTGGAAGCTGATGACATCTTCAATTATATCTCATGGATCTTCACTGTAATATAAGAAACTAATATAAAATACCCGTGATCATATGATGAAGGAAGATCTACGCATGCACAGATAGATTGGAAAAAAGATGCAGTTCCAGAAACTCACAACAACTGCTGCAGCTTTGGAAAACTCGCCCTGGTAGATATACTTGACAAAATCGCCTAGAAACTATCCCAAACTGAGCACCCTGGCCTCTAGGATGCTAATGATGACTGACGGATTGAATATCATATGCTTAAATACCTGGATGTCATCCCCTAGAGGAGTTGCGCACCTCCTGGGCTCAATAAGTGCACCCTAATGATTCCAATGACAAAATCTGCTGCTATATAAATCAAAATGTGTGCCCTAGACAATGTTGTACTGGGTCAAGAGGGTTCCCTTGGATCTAATCCAGAACTTCCTTTGGAACCCCAAATTCCCCTCCTCAAGAGCTGTGCACTATCTGGTTGACTGATGCTCTATGAGATATTCCACTGTTAGAATTTCATGATTGGTGGCTCAAAATATGCGACCTAGCTAGTCCTCAACTGGGTAGGAAGGAATCTGCAAGATAGTCTCTAGCCTCGTGCAACTACAAAAAACCCTCTCTAACCCTTGTGCCCTCACTGGCTAAGCTGCGCAAACACTGCAAACTGGATACTCCTGAATAGCATGGTGAAATACTTGGATGGTATCTACGATAGGATAGGGTGTGTCTCTCAACACCGAAACTGATCAATGGTGATGGTTTCCTCCATAAATCCAACAAACAATAGAAGGTTGGTTCTCCTCCTCCTCTGGAAACTCTCTCAACATCAAATCATAAAATAATGAAGAATTAGGTCGAATTCCTCCCTTTATACTCTTCCCGATCTAATTCTCCATTGACATCACTTAAGCTAGGCAATTTTTCTCCTAAGGTGATTAATTAATTAATTAAGTCTCCCCCTCAACACCTTTTCATTCTATTTCTCCGTTGACTTTAGCTTAAGTGACTTTTCCTATGATTTTTGGATTAATTCATCATTTAGCCACTAAATCACCTCTTATTTCTCCTCTTGTTCCATGTGTGTGCCTGACTATAGTCTACGGGAACAAATATACTACTAAGTCACTCCTTGCTGAACTACTCTTGGGAATGGGACAACACAAGGTATTATCTAAAATATTTATTATCTTTTGTTCATCGTACCACACCCAACAATCACGATTTGTTCATTTCTACATGACTTTTCACAATTTTCCTCAATTACACAGTGTTATCATTTTTTCAATTAAGTTAGTCCACAATACAAACCATCAAACATCAATCCCAACGGAGACCAACTTCATCATATAAAGAATTCTTATTAAAAGTTTCAAATGCCAAGTTCATCATAAAACCTAAGTTTGGCCTTCACCAACTAGATAATTCAATCAATAAATCAGAATTCGAACTGGTAGCTTCAATTTGTAACAACAACCATAAATCCAAATATGCATCACATACATGACAAAATAAACTCAGAGATGTCGAGGGTCTTAAACCCAAAATTTATTTTAAAAATTGGATGGGCTCGTATGCAAGAATTATAAACCAAGTTCATAATCAAACTATCATTCATGAGTGTTGTGTATTAGTTTGTGGGGCCTCTCCCTTTGGAAAATCGATAACCCATATCCCTCATGCAACTCTTTGCATATGACTACAACGAAGCGACTAGACCCCTGGGTTGTAAGGCCAAGTTTGAATAATAGACAACTAAAGAGCCATGGGTAAAGGACTGGTATTACTGAATATTGCAAATGAAAACTAGAATCGCGCAGGGTGCAACAACATGTAGTGGCAACCCATAACCATTCAATCAATGAAACCCCAAATCCGAGTCAATAAAAAACTTTCTTTTAAACCCTGAACACCAAATATTATGCATGAGGTTGTGGAGTCTCAAACCCCAATGAATAAACAAACCCATGGACGACAATGCAACTCTTTTTCATATGATAGTTGAAAAAAAACTAAACTCATGAGCTACAAAACAAAATAAGCCGAGATATGTATGCCCCAAACACAGAGATAATGGGTGGAAAGTAAAACACACAAAGCTCAACAACCATTATCTACAACTCTTCCTTAAATGTCTTTTGATTTCAACTATTCGGATCAAAACATACATATTCGTTCAAATATGATTACCATTCTTCGTATTTCCAGAATCATGACATGAGATAAATCAAATTAACAAGCACAACACATCATTCATAGAGCCACAAGTAAATTATTAAGCAAAGAACAACGTTAGATGAAAGGGAGTTGAAACCTTGGTACCTAGAGTTGTGTGTTACTTATTTTCCTTTCTAAGTAGTTACAACAAATACATCCCGATGATCAAACCCTTCCTCAACTCAAAGTGGATCGAATGATAAAACCCCAAATGTGGTAACCAAAAACAACCAAAGTGAAATAACTGTTGGTCATGTTGCGCTAGGGTGGCGACCAACATTAATCTTTTGCAAACCCCAAAAAATTACCATGTAAAAACCTCAGGCACCTGACGAAGGTCAAGTGTATTCCATGTCATACGATCTCACATGCCATATACTTTTCCACCTACCTCATTAGTATCTGTAACACCCTTCTTTGAATAGTCTGCAGTCAAGTCACATAATATATCCCATATACACTAACACTGCCAAACCTTTAACATACAAAACTTTTGAATCCATTGCAATTTCCAACAACAAGGTCGGTACCATTCATATCTTTGTAAATCATATGATATGTGTCAAAACTTGTACATGTAATCAATGATATGTATATGATCGACATACTATATGCATATGTAAATTGAACACCCCTTTTCCAATAAATTGCATCATGTTTACCAAGGAGTTGCGAAATAAAACTTATCATAAGAATGTATAAAATGGCATGACACTTAGTAAGAAATATGATGACCATTTTTTTCCACTTGAAACCATAGAACTGTACTAAGAACAAAATACCAAGCTCATGTGTATCAATAAAATGCATGCATTCTAATCACATTAGTTTCCAAATACCCTTTTAAGGGGTTCCGCTTTGAGTTTTTTTTAAACAACCATAGGGGGCCCGAATTATTAGTTTACTTAGTATGTATATATACATATGTTTATTTTTCACAAAAATTATATGTGCCTTGCAATTCTTTGCAGGCTGGTGATTTCATGACTATTTTAAGTATCAACAAGCATATGGCGGTCACTTATCAGGGTTGGAAACAACCCAGAAGATTTTGTGCGCCGGTTATTTATGGCCTACGATCTTTAAATATTGTGTCAAAGTGGTCAAGAAGTGTCATCCTTGTCAAATATTTACTAAAAATATGCACGTGCACTGTGCTCCCATGTTTCCTGTTATTACCGTTGACCCCTTCACCAAGTGGGGGGTAGATTTTATGACATGCCACCCAATATATCATAGTGGCAGTTGACTACTTTACAAAGTGGGTAGAAGCCATGTCAACATTCACTAATGATGGGGAAACTTCAACACTTTTCATTTTCAACCAAGTTATAGCTAGGTTCGAGGTTTTGAAAGAAATTGTCACTGACCATGGCAATCACTTCCAAAACCGCATGATGTCTGAATTAGCATCAAAACTGGGTTTCAGGAAGAAGCATTTGTCTCCTTACTATCCCCAAAATAATACTCATGTCGAATCCGTTAACAAATCCTTGTAAACCGTTTTAAGGAGAAATTTCAACTCAACCAGATCAAATCAACATTTAATGTTATATCTGACATTTTGGGCCTACCAGACCTCTGTCAAAACTGCAACATGATTCTCTACTTTTCAATTTTTTCATGGAGTAGAAATAGTTTTTCTAATTGAATGTGAAATCCCTTTGTTGAAAATTGTTGTTGATCTCCTCTCAGACATGACTCAGCTTGAAGAGTGCCTCATTTACTTGGAAAATATTGATGAAAAAAGTAGAGATGTCACTTTATCAAATGAAGCACATAATAAATGTTTCAAGTCCGAATACGACAAGTTTGTTCGTCCTAGGGTGTTCTCCCAAAGTGACCTTACTTTGGTCTATGACTAGGAGAAGGAATCCTTAGGAGAGGGAAAATTCTGTTGGATTACTGAGAGGGGGGGTGAATCAGTAATAGCGTAATTATAATCTTTTTTCCTCAAATGTTATATCAATGTAGAATTATCATCCAATAATGAGCAGTAAGAAATAAACAATCACACACATACATAGTACACCGGTGTTTTATGTGGAAACC
>ML836387.1:14576-32106 GCA_009831015.1 Picea engelmannii | reverse complement strand
GGTATAAAGGGAGGAATTTGACCTAATTCCTCATTATGCATTGTTATGATTTGATGTTGAGAGTTCCCAGAGGAGGAGGAGAGCCGACCTTACTGTTTTGTGGATTTCTAGAGGAAACCACCACCATTGATCGGTTTCGGTGTCGAGAGACACACCCTAGCCCATCGGAGATACCATCCAGGTATTTCACCATACGTTTCAGGAGTATCCGTTGTAGAGTGCGCAGCTCAGCCAGGGAGGGCGCAAGCTAGTTTGAGGGTTTGAAGAGCTGCAAGAGACCCGTGTCCCGATTGCAGTTTCATTCCAACCCATTTGAGATCCAGCTAGGGCGCTTCTATTGAGCCATCTATCATCAGATTCCGACGGTGGAATCTTGCAGATCGATTCATCCAGCCATTCAGGGTGCAGTTATTCCGGACAGACATTTGGCGTTGCATGCAGAGTTCCAGAGAAGATCCGGACAAACCCTTCCGACCCATTTCATCATCTGGCGAGACGATCGTTTTGAGCCATATAGCAGCAGATTCCATTGGTGGAATCTTTTTGGGCACATTCAGTGTCCCAGGAGGGGCGCAAACCCCCTAGGGGTACAGATCCAGTGCCGCAGGGGTCAGATCCGAGATCCGACAGACATCCATTCCAATCTAGAGACTAGGGCGCTTCTATTGGAGCAGTTTCGAGCACATTCTGACGGGTGATTCTTCCAGTCGAGTTTCCCAGCTGGTAGCGGTTACCGTATTTCTCCGGAATCACATATTTTTCCGATCTATCCATGCATGCATCAGATCTGCTATCATCTTCTGATCACGGGTATTTTTATGTTATTCGATTGTATTCCAGTACTGATCCAGGGGATCTAACTGACGTTTAGATTCTATATTTCCAGTAGGCTATTGTATCTCCATGCTTGAACTGTTATTATTCATGATATTGAGCAGTTGACGTTCTCTACTTTTGCATGCATCCTTTATATGATTGTTAAACCTTAAATATGCAACATGCACACGTAATAACCAACATGCACCTGCAATAACCAACATGCAACCGCAATAACCAAAGAATATCTCAAACACACGGCTAAAACGCATCCAGAAACCCCCAGTGTATCAGATCTGCAAGACAGAGCATTAGAACGGTAGCAAATATCTTGATCAGCGAGATCAGGGATATTTCACCTACCACCCTAAATAGAAAGAGTTATCTTGTTGAGGTGATAGTGATAGGATAGTCTCCAGTTACGTCAGTTTGCCTTCCATTTACCTTTCCTTTACATCCAAGTACAAACTGTGAGATAACAGGACCAACCCTTCAATTTTCCTGTACAGATGATAAATTATGTCAAAACAATACAATAATGCCCTCCTAGGTCACACGTGTGGTGACATCATGCTCCAAGAGTGCATGTTAAGGCCTTCCAAGACCATGTATCATCATCTCATGGTGCAATCATGATAGGAGGTGCATCTCCTCATATATGGTCATGTCACATCATCAATGATACCCCAAGTGGTCATCGAGCCCCATCATCGTCAAACCCTAAAGTGTGACGTCATCATCAAAGGAAGGCCAATGTCCAAGGTGTAGGGCACAATGTCCAAGGTGGAAAGGAGTGTATCTCATCTCCACAAGGCATCCAATTGTCTATTGGTGCAACGTCCTCCATCTAATAAGTAATAATTCGTGGGGCACAATGCCCAACATGTAGGCTTCCAACCCATATGTGTGCCACTATGACCCAATCTGTCAAAATCAAGCCCATTTATCCATCGTCCAAGGTCTTGAAGATGGGTGAGCCATTGTTTGAATGTGTCAAGTCACTGGGTGACTCATTGCTCTACATCACTCGTGCCATATCCTAGAATAGAGACACAACATCCTGAGTCAAAGATTGGGGCATCCTTCAAAGAGCGATGCCAGGGGTATCTAGATCAAAACAAAATATGAAATCAAGTAAAGCCAATGTTCATAAGATATACTAATCCTTAAATCATGCAACGTAATTTTTTACTTAAGATATAAGCCACATGAACAATTCACATCAGTATCCCCTTCAAATTTCACACTAGCTCGGGACTTTATGTAAGTTGGCAAGTTTGAATATGGGAGGACCTTCATCTGACCCTATTAGGAGTGTCAACCAAAACAGTGAAAGAAAAGAACCCTTCAAGATATAGTGTGATAGTGGTATGTGTTGGGCTTACTTCATGGCTTATGGTGTCCTTGAGTCCATTTCTATGAGCACCTTTGTGGAGGGTGCACTTTCTCTTGAGTTACCACCTCCTAAGCGCTACATTTTATCGGACCCTTTAATCTGTCTTTTTATTTGTCGTCTTATCATATTTCCAACTCCCCTTTATAAGGTTTCAAGCTGTAGCATCACTGCTTTGGGACTGGGGCAAATGCATAAAGGGTAGAGCTCATGTTTGGGCTAGCTTTTGAGAGTCCTTTGCTATTCTTTCTTTCTTTCTTTAGCATTTATTCTTTCTTTATTCTTCTTTTTGCTAGTAGCTGCAATCAACCTCTGGACCTTCAACCACCTTCTCAAGAGAGAATAAACCATGACCCATTACCAAAGTTTATTACATTGTGACAAGTTCTAGGATGGAAAGTGTTAAGTATGACGAGGAAACAGAACGTTACCCTTCTGAGGGGCCCCCAGTAGTACCCTTTTTCCCTGGGCAATGACAACACAAGACTAGGGCACAGATGTTGGCCACCAAGGTGAAACAAGGAAACAAACATAACTTCTTGAGATAGTGATCCATTATCCAACTTCAACCAATGATTCTCATCCACATGCCTAGCATATTAAGCACTCTAATTAGAGGCGAGCCACTCATTCTTGTGTTGTATGTGGACGACCTGTTTCTTACAGGTTCAGAGAGGCTCATTGTAGAGTGCAAGAGAGATCTTGCTTCAGAGTATGAGATAAAGGATTTGGGGTTGATGCACTACTTTATGGGGTTAGAGGTGTGGCAGTGAGATGGTCAGACTTTGCTTAGACAAGGGATGTATGCAGTGGAGATTCTAAAGAGATTGGGTATGCAAGACTGTAGGCCTATGTCTATGCCCATGGTGACCAACTGGAAGACGATCGATGCTTCCATATCAGAGGCAGTGGACCCTACTCTTTACAAACAGTTGATTGGCTCTCTGATATATCTGGTCAACACTAGACAAGATATATGATTTGCAGTTTGTTATCGCTCAAACTGTAGGTTGCGCAAAGCCCGACCAAATCCGCAAGATGGCGATCATTGTGGGAGAGTCTACCCACTGTCACCTTAGATAAACCCTCCCCTTGCTTTAGTGAAGGAGAAATCCAACACAAGGGGGGAATCTTGGGTGACCCTAGGGGGAAATGAGATGGAAAGTCAGTTTATGGAAGTAATACCCCTATAGGTCAAACTACTAAGTGGAGAGTCGCTTGGAAACAAGTCTCGGAGATGGTTAATGGTTGCCAAGTGCTTGAGTGCCTACGGAAGATAGTTGTACCTGCCCGAGACACAAGAAAATACAAGTATACAAGTTCAAAGATGAAGTGGACAAGCAAATGAAGCTTGTTATCCCCAACTACAGCAGTAAACAAATGTATATATCAGCAAGGATAAAAGCTAATTATTGCATATTTAACCACTAAAAGCATCAAAGGTTTATCGAGGAATGAAGCACCAAACATGTAAATTAGTTCCCA
Organism: Picea engelmannii; assembly: GCA_009831015.1. Classification (NCBI taxonomy): domain Eukaryota; kingdom Viridiplantae; phylum Streptophyta; class Pinopsida; order Pinales; family Pinaceae; genus Picea; species Picea engelmannii. The sequence continues at coordinate 28,412 of ML836387.1, read as the reverse complement.
ATACTTCAGCACAACCTTTAGTGGTATTAGAGAGTTGCTATGTGATGTTTTCAGAGTATGTTTGTAACAGCCATGTGGCTGTAGCAAAGATTTTCTACAACAGCAAGTTTCAACCACGAAAATAAGCAAGTAATTTGACAAAAAGTTCACCAATAAGCAGTAGAATGATAGTAATGGCTTACAAGCAAATTTCCACGGCTGAAATGTAAGTTAAATTCAGAGATACAGAGTGATTTGCTGCAGCCCTAATGGTTGTAGTTTTTAGTTAGTTATAACTCAAGATCTACTATGCAATCAAGATGCCCTAAAGGATTTAGCAAGCTTAAAACATCAAGAAAAGACTCCAACTTGAACAAGATCAATATCTCTCAAAATCACGTGTACCAATGCAAGTAATTTATTTCCCCAATGCAATAAATGATTAATGCCTTGCCAAATGGGTTATGGAGTCTTCTTATATTAGGTTAGGCCTACTAAATCTCAAGGGGTGTAAGCCTTTTTACTCCCTTGAGCAAGTAACCCTAACAAGTTAAAGTCTAGGAGGGTGTAAGACTTTTTACTCTTCCTAGCAACCTTTGCAATAGCCTTTTCAACAAACAACAATGATAAAACTTGGTGGAGGGTATATGCCCTTATATTCCTCCAAGAATCTAGCCAAAAAAACCATGGAACAAGAAAGAAGAACTAACAAATGCAGATTTTCCTTAGCAATTCCAAGAGAATGTAAAGACAAACCCTAGTTACCAAGTATTTTTTATCACCAAAGCAAGAGAAAGAGCCTCCAAGAGCTAGCGCACCACTTCACTCCATAAGACAAGAGATAACCATAGCACAAGAGAGAGAGAATGAATTTTCCCAAGAGGGGCGCATATTTCATCCAAGTAGCTCCTCTCACATGAGAGAGTTATATCTCAAAATGAAATGATTCTTATTTATACAAAACTCCTAAAAAGTGTTTGTCCACTTAACTTAGGGTAAACCAAAAAATAAGGGAGCCATTTCCCTTTATTTTTCCCCTTTACAACATTAAATTCAATTTGCACATGAGAAATGCCCTAAAACAGCATTACGTCACCCCTTCTAGGGCAACGTTTGGCACTTTCGGCAATTCGTTTGAGCTTGGAGATGAAACGTTGGACCTCCAAAGGCCTTCTCCTTGTGCGCTAGGGTCTCTTCCATCAAGCCAAGGCTTCTCTCCATCAAAACGGTGCCAAGTGTCAAGCCAAAACCACCACAACCAAAACCCTAGCCCCAACAAAACGTCAAGCCCCAAGATGTAGCGCTCTAGCCTCCAAAGGCAAGTCGTTGGGGTGATGAAGGGCTAGGATAGGTCATCCAAGGTGTCTCACAAGCCTCCAAAGGCTACCATCATCATCCGGTGTGCGAGCCATGGTATCCAACCTGTGGGCTTCATGCCCCAAGGAAGCCCAAGCTAGGCTTGTTCCTCCAAAACTGTCCACCAAGCAAGGTCCTGCAAAGACAATGAATACGCCCTCCAAGGATCTCAAGTCAAATGCATCATGATAAGTAAATCAAGTCAAAAAAAGAGTCACCCAAGCATGTGCATCAAAAACCACCTCATCAAATTAAACAAGTGCTCAAAGACCCTATGCAACTTGCCAAGTTTCGATATGCGAGGGTTGACAAAGTGACCTATTGGGTGAATCATTCCTTAAGTCAAGGAGTGTTTCCCAGGTGGACCCCCCTCTAAGCCATGTGGAGAAGATGAAGTGGATGAGGGCAAGACTTTTGGGCATGGGATTCATGACATACAAGGGATCATAGTGTCTCATTTATCGGTGCCTTTGTAGAGGGTGTGTTGCACCTTCGTTTTCAATGCATCCTTTTTCCAAACCCATTTAATGCCATTAATTAATTAAGGTCCAAAACAACCAGGTACTCCCTATGGTGTAACATATAGCTTGGGGGGCAATACCACAGTGTCACTTGACGAGAGAGGTACACAGAGTGCCATGGGGGTAAAGTCTAGCTTGTAATGCACTTGTGGGGATCCCTCAACAAGTGGGACATTTATATATGTGTTTTCTTTTGCAGGTCTTTGAATTTTTTTTTTGAGAAGAAACATTTCATTGTTCTCAAGACCTCTTTGGGAAAGCATCTAGAAGGTTATGATTTGGATTTTATCTTTTGCCAGCTACATTCCCACTGGACCTTCAGCCCCTTCTTCCCATGAAATGAGGGACAATCCCTTCTTGGGTCAGTGCACCCGAAAATCCCAAAGGATAAGAAGGCGAGGGGATGAAATGTGGAAAGTGATAAGTATGATCGGGAATGGCATGATGACTTGTCAAGGGGACCTCCCAGTAGAAAACCCATCCCTAAGGGTGACCACTTACTGGGGCACAATGTCAACCACCAAGGTGAAACAAGGCAAAGAGCATAATTTCCAAGCAGACGTTGCATAATCAAAAGCAGCTTCTGGAATTGGCATTTAATTGGCACGTACAAGGGTGTGGAATTGGCATTTAATCAAGAGTATCAAGCCCTTTATGTACCTCAATATTGGTGATATTGATTGTTGAACTCTTTTGTCATGGCCTTAGCAAAAATGTACCCTTTACTCAAACCAAAATCATTGATTAGGCATGTTAAGTTTTTTCTACCATATTTTAAGGCTTGGTTACGCAGTTTCATTAAAACTGGGTGGTGTTGACTAATGTCCCTAGAAGATCGAGGTAGGGGCAAAGGCTAGACAAGAGGCAAAGGGTGATACTAATGATGAGGATTCCAATATAAGAGATGGTGGAACATTGTTTGTCATCTATGTTTGTGATTTAAATGTTCTTGCTCATTTAGTCATAATGTTTTCTTTCAAAGTTTCAATATAATGTGATATTTATAAAATAACAAATTATATATATATATATATATATATATATATATATATATATAGAGAGAGAGAGAGAGAGAGAGAGAGAGATTGTGTTTCCCCGTTTCCAAATTTTTGGGCGGTCATGTTTCCAGCGCATTTCAGTTTGGGAAACGCATACCCTTTTCCCCATATCATGCAACTTAGACCCATTCAAACACTGACAGCATCAATACACTGAAAATGTGAGACTGAAATCTCTAAACACAGGAAAAGTTCAAAGTGACCCATTTTCGATATAAGTCCAACCTTCTCTCACAGCTATGAGGTGGAAGAGCTGGCAGAAACAATGTTGGAACTTGGATCATGCCTATCATTGAACAAAGAGCAACTTTGACCCGGTCATTAACAAGAGTAACAATGGTGTTTTTGTCAGTTAGGTAAACTTGGTTGGCAATCCTGATCCATTTACGGAATCTTGTATTTCGGCATTAGTTTGGCTAGTTATTGTCAGTAAATTAAAAGGTAGGAATAGAGGTCTCTAATAGGTGATTAATGTCACATGAAAGTAACTGCTAACTCAAATATGATTTAGCAGAGAGTAAGATAAATTGGTGAATCAAAGAACAAATCTCATATTTTTATATAAATATAAGAGTGGAATATAAACTAAAATCAAAAGAGAAAATCTATATTATTCATAAAACAAAAAATGACAGAAAAATGAGACTGGTAAAAAGAAGACGGAAAAATAAGTACTATTAACAACAACATAATTCCATACCTCGTAAAAACAATGAATGGTCTGACATAATAAGTGCAAAGTCACTTTGAAGATCAATCTTGGCAGCTTCAATCCTCCATGCAGGACGTTTATTAGAGATCTTTTGTTCCAAAGCTTCTAAGAACCCCTCCGAAACACGAATAAGTATCTGCCACAACAAGTCATATATATCTCAGAACATAGAAATTGGAGAAAATAAACCACAATAAACAAGGAAATCCCATTCAAGTCAGATAACCATTTTCAATAGAAACAAGTCAAAGGTCAATATATAGCATAATACAAATCAAAGTATAATCTATCCATGCTTTCTAAGCTTGTGTCAAGGGCAACATATTAATGTTACCCCTCTACCCCTAGGCTAAAGAAAAATGAAATGGGAAAAGAAATATAAGGGAAAAAAATAGAAACACGACAATTATTAGAAAAAGAAAACAAAAGCTAACTAGTCATTTTCTTTCCTGGACTGGGCAAAGCATTTTTCTGAAATGAATGAAATATTTAGCAATGTTCACTAATAACCACTGGCAGTAATGGGATTCTAAAAGTGGTACATAGATGACAGAGACAAGAGAGTGTTTCACGCAACTTGACTATAAAATAAGAGAAATGGTGCTTTTATCTCCTGGAAGCCTTTAGAAGCAACAAATGGGACTCTCAGCACTAATGCCTCGAGCAATGTTGGTGAGATAGAGGAGAGTAGCATGTGTTAGTAGATGCCTTGAATCTAAATGAATCAGACCCTCAACATCGCAAAAATCATTGCAAAAACACTGATACCATAGCAAATGGAAGAAGTATTAGGGCACTTCAAATGAAAACAAATATACAGCATGAAGGCATGATGGGCACCCTGAGACCATTCATAATCATGCGAAAATCTGTGAATTTCTCTGCATCATTCCAAGGCCAGCAAGATTTTGATAAAGCAGCCATAAGAAAATGGGCAAGTCTAACAAGGCTTTTCTCCAAGGCACTTTCACCTTTTCTTGTTTTAACGGTGTGGTTAGACGCCTTGAATCAATTGCTTCGGAAGGGTCATTCGTGGATTGTAGAAGGTCTTGGTCCTCTAAAGAATCAAGCAGTCACTAGGATTTTTCACATTTGTGTATCAAAGTACCTCTTTATTCCCTCTTGGATTCTTGAGTTTGTTGTAGAGAGCCCTCAGCTTGAATGCTACAAGGATTTTGTTGGCAGTTTTTAGAGTATCTTTAGTGTTTTTGTTGGCCTCTTGGCACCAATGATTTCCTGCTTAGTAGTTACCACCGTTTTTCAGAATTGGAACACTCAACTCTATAAAGAAAGGGCTCCACCTTGAAGAGGTCTTCAACACAGTCATCTGATGCCCATGGGGCATATTTTGTAACATATCTACAACCCTTTCCTCTGTATTTTTACTTTCATATTCTTTCTTTGTAATTTATGTTCACTTTCTTCTTTTGTACTTTAGCTTGTATATAAATGTATAATAGTTTGTATTCACTTTCTTCTTTTGTACTATATCTTGTATATAAATGTATTTTAGCTGTGCAACTTCAATTTATACTTGGTTTTCATATATATGTGTTTCTAATGTTGATTTTGGTGAGATGTTTGTGATGTAGGATATTGATTCTGGATTCTCGCATGCTCTCCTTTTAATATCAAGCACACGTCCCCATATGGAGCAAAAGTTATCCACCAAGTTGCACTAGGATGGACTTGCAGTTGAGCCGTCAATGATTGAACAATCACTTGTTCAAAACCCAGAGCTTAGAGGTCCAGCCGACCATTATGGCCCTTTTTAAACTTTTTTCACCACATTTCCATACCCTGCAAGGAATTGTAATAAGAATTGTAACATGATCAATTTTGTAAAAGGTTTAGCCTCTTAAGACTTGGACATGAGTTGTTACTCTAGAGTGTTTTTTTTACTTGTTAATTATATTCTGTTGTCCTAGCAATTTATAATTTCCAAGTTTTTTCACTCAATTCCTCCAAAGCTGGAGTATATACTCATGGTTAGGCCTTAGCATGGTCATCTAAGCCTAGTGTCTAAAGTATATTACCATGCTAAACATCCTCCTAGAGTTTCATGGAAATGTGTTAAGTCCCCCTTTGTTTTTTTTTTAAGTTTTATGTAAAAAAAAAATTTCCCGCAAAAAGGGGATATTTTAATTGTAAATAATTTCAAGTTAAATAAGTGGTACTAGGACGCATCATATGCCTTGGGTGTATTCATTTTTGGACTAGGAATACCCACTTTACTTAAGTACCCACTTTGTGAGTGAAATTAGTCATTTTTAATCACTTAAAATCAATTTTACTCACTTTTAGTCAATAAAAGACAAATAAAATCAGAAAAATCAGCAAATGTTATTTTCTAGGAAACCTGTCGGGGACATGTTTTGAGTCAACTCACCCTCTTTGGAGTTGAATAAGGCAATGTGGCACTCAAGGAGGAGTTAGAAGAGAGTTAGTTGGTTTTTCTCTTGAGTTATGTAGAGATTCTCTTGGGAGGTGCGCCCCTCTTGGGAGAGGTGGCACCCTCCCTCTTGTTCTTGAGTTTCACACTTGGCATTGTTTGGGGAGTTAGGAGAGGTGGCATCCCATTGTTCACACTTGTCACATCATACCTCTCCAAGTGGTGCGCCCCCCCTCTACACTTGGTGCGCCCTTCTCCATGGAGCTCTCCTCCCCCTTTGCTATATAATGGAGCTAGTTCTCCCATTGTATTTAGATTTGGTTCTACAAAGTTATGCTGTTGTAATTCGCTTTTGAGCTATTGTGGAATAAAATTTGAAGTCTTTGGAGGTCACTCTTGGTGTCTTGTGTTAATGTGTGGATGCCATTCTTCTTTGTGGATGTGTTGAGATTATAGTAAACCTTTCTTCTTGAAATTGTATTTGTTACTAATCCTTCAATAAGATATTAGTAAGCTAGCTTGCATTAGTAGATCTTATTATAGCATGTTTAATCTATGATTTCATGTCATTCTTGCTTGATTTCATGTTTTCCAGATTGAATGTGTAGGAAGTGGATGCATCTACTTTTAACAATTTCTTTGCAAGATTGTCTTAAGTTTGCAAGATCTCTAATTTAGAGGAGTGTAAGACTGTATCTTGCGGAAGGATTCCCTCTTCAATACGTTAAAGAGACCCCATAGCCCAAACTTGGCTTCCATCCGGCATTCTTTCTCCCTTATCTCGTATTTTCTTTAAAATCTATTTGGGTTACTAGCTGCTTACTTTATCTTAGATCTATATCATATTTCAAAATCCTTTTTATCTAAGTTAGTAAGCTAAATTAAAAGTTAGATATAGATTTCATTTTCATTTCATCATCTTAAGCTAGATCTAGCGCAAGAAACGTCACTTTTAGCAAGTAATTTACTTCAAAAAATTTAGAGGCTAAAAGTTGACTTATTTTAAAGATCTTTTAATTCCATATTTGACAATTAGATTGCCTTTAGTTTGTTGTTTTAAAACAGATAAATAAAAAATAAAATAAAATAAAAAAAGATCCTAAGGAGACAAGCTTTTTAGCTTGCTCTTCTTCGTTCCTTTTGCAATTTTTTCACTAGTTTTACTTAGTTAATTTTTGGGTTTCCATACTAATAACCAAAGACACTTCCAAAGTGTTTTGGCCATCTTTTGTCATTGTTTGCTTTTTGTTTTGTGCAGGTTGGCGAACCGATAAGAGGAAACTCTGTCCATTTTGGGCGGATTTGGAGCATCCGAGAGCCCCCCTTTCTTCAATAAAAACTTGTAAATGTTGATATTATGGTAGCTGCAGGAGGTATTTACCTCCACGTGTAACCCTGACGAGAATAGAATATTCCAGGAAGCAAGAAGAATCCCTAAAGCATTGGACATAACCCTAGAAGACAAGTCGGCTAAAAGAAATATTTAATATTAAGTGTTTAGCCTCCAGATTGAGAAGTCCACCCAAACAGCTCAAAAGAAATAGTATAAATACAGGATGTCAGAGCTCATTTTGAGGACACAACTCGCAACTGCAAAAGTGAAGAAGTGTGCACCGCAGAAACTCGGTAAGTGCACAAGTCTGGGGAGTAGCTGCAGCTGCAGCTACTGCAACCTGTATTCTCGGTTTAGGCTTGGACTTTCTATTGGCTATGGTTTGGACTTTTTGCCTTGTGTGCTAGCTCTGGAGAGAGATACGCTACATTGATTGGCTATTAGGCCTAGGGTTTGTTTCCGGAATTATTCTTTGTCAAGGTTAAGGTGCTCGAGGGTGGCTTCGGCCTATGGTTGGGTGACAATATTGTTATATTGTCTATGGTTAAACGAGCACATCTATTGTTTCTAACAGGTTATGGGCCCACACTATCTTCRGAYAGTCTAACCRTTGGAATAYAGATTGGGAGGATTTGCTCAGKTAYARTTGYAGTTGCAGWCAGTTTTTGCTGCAKCAACGAAACCMTAACCCTCTTGTTGGGGMACCTTAAGTGAAGAGATTGACCTAATTTTTGGATAGCCTAGTGCGCCCTAACCCAGCGCATCTCCTAGTRCTCTCAGCAAGCTAAGACGCCAAGTTTGAGTTTTTGGTCAAAGTCAAAGGTTGACCAAGTCAAAGYARTCATGACTTACTCTATGAAGTCARAAAACAAGTTAGAAGGGGCTTCTAACTTCAGAGCATGGAAGACAAGGATTGATCTCACCCTTGCCAAGAATAAAGTGTTGGATATCATGAAAGGAAAGATTGTGGAACCACAGTTTGAAGAAGGAAAAGAGAAGGAACCTCAAAACATTGCAATTATAGAGAAGTTCAAGCACAGTGACATCAATGCCATGAGTATCATAGTGGACTCTGTAAAAGACCACTTGATACCCTACATCTCTCATCTTAACTCATCTAAGAAGATGTGTGATGCCCTAACTAACCTCTTCTCAGTCAGAAACATTGAACAAGTAATGAGTCTGAAGAATGAGCTCCGTGACATGAAAATGAATGATGACGACAGCATAACATCATACTTTGTGAGAATCTCTCAAATAAGAGATCAACTACAAGCTATTGAAAAAATCATTTCAAAGAAGGAACTGGTAAATATAGTACTCAATGGTCTTCCCAAGACATGGGATGCATTTGTCGCAAGCATGAACACAAGGAAGGAGTATCCCACATTTGAAGAACTTTGGATTTGTTGTGCACAAGAAGAATCAAGGATTAGCGCAAAACTGAAATTCCAAAGGAAAGATGATGATCAAGCCTACACAACAAAGTTCAAGAAATTCGGGAATAAGAAGAAGTTTGACTCAAGGAAGAAATCAAATCAAGAGAAAGATATGTCAAAAAAACAATGTTTCAACTGTCGCAAATATGGTCACTACAAGAATCATTGTCCCGAGTTAAAGAAAAGGAAGGAAACACACGAAACATCAGTTGCCGAAGAAAAGGAACCCTCAAAGAAGGCCAAGCAGGATAAAACAGACTTCCTCTTCTAAAAACAAGGTAACAGTATTCTTCATAGTTCTTGTACATACCATGTTTACATAGTTTCTATACATATCTTGCATATCTATTTCTTAGAAGATAAGATGTTCAAGTAAAACAATACCTATGGAAGAATAACAAGATAAGGATTGTTATCATGATGACTACAAGTCAAGCAATACACATGAAAAGACGAAGTACATTGGCAATCCTTGGTAACAATTCCTGTGGAGGCTATTACATAAGTAACAGCTGCAAGATAAGCCGAAATCATAATCAAACTTGAAGAAACCTAGAAGAAGTAAAAACAGAAAGAAGTCATCAATCAAGAGGAAATTAGAAAAAGACTCGTGACACTTTGCAGAAGGCAATAAGGATGCAAACGGAAGCGTGGACTCTCTTAGATGGAGGGAGTTGACTATATAATTTCAAAAGAAGAGCATCCATTCATGCATGAAGCAAGGATTAGGAGGGAGCTAATCCTAAATGATATGATCCATCGAGGATTATGAAGTATCTGTCCATGTTCCAATTGAAAGTAGTGGCCATGATAAACAATACGTGTTCAGTTTGACTCTAGAAGAAGTCTTCTTCGAAAAGAAGCCTTAAAGTATCCTTGGTTGTCCATCTACATCCATGATCCTATGATGAAAGGAAGAAGTTGGAATCTTCAGGGCATGGAATCTATAGAAGACTCCATGGACCCAAGAGCTAAAGTGAAACATGAGGAAGAACATGAAGATTCCAAGCAAGAAAGAAAAGCCAAAACAACCATTTGTTATACTGAGAATCACAAGACTACCAGCTTGGTTTGAACCCACTAGAAGCAATCAAGCAAAAGTAATGGAAGATATGATGAAGAACAGTATATGTGAAAAAGTATTATGAATGGAAGCATTGCGAGATTCAGAACTAGAGGTTCTTCCAGAAGGAGGAGAAGACTATGATAACAGCTTGTTCCCGTAAACCAGATATACCTCTATCTGAGCTATTATATCTCTTGCAGTATCCATGGATTGAAGTTTACATCAGTTGGTTGTAAAAGATTGTTCTCTCCCAATACAACATTTGACGAAGAAAGCTTATGTAAAGCAATCTCAAGGTTTTCAGGTATACCAGAAAGAGACCCATGTATGCAGATATAAGAAGACCTTGTATGGATTCAAACGACTTGATGCAAAGTATCTCATATACAGCAGAAGCGTGGTGAAAACTTTCTATGACAGAGACAGTGTATCAGAATAGTTACTCAGAAGTCTCGGATAATGGATTTTTAATCCATGGCAAACTCTCATGATGACAGAAGGAGTGCTACTTGGATATGTTTCAGTTTAAGCCTTGCCACGATGTCATGAGCTAGCAGAAAACAGAAGTGTTGAATTCGACCATGATATATATTGTAATGATCAGAGATATATCAAGCCTTCAGATAAAACCAGTGTTCCATGACAGACCGAAGTTCATTGAGATCAAGCATTACATTCTCCGTGATGAAGTCCAGAAAAGAGAAGTGGTTCTCCAATATATATCTCCACAGATGAGCTGATAGCAAATATTTTGGTAAAGCCTCTGTCCAAGATGAAAAGGTTTGCGTACTTAAGAAACATGCTAGGGCTCGTGGAGACGACTTCCTTATTGAAAAAGGAAGAGATTACTCCCAAGTTGGGAGGGAGCACTGATATGTTATTGATTTATGGACAGTCATTTTTCAGTTCGAAAAATGGTCCAGGATGAGCAGTTCCTTTCCAGTTCGAAAAGTGGTTTGAGATTTCTGACGGCCATGCATTTTCTTGTTCGGAAAATGGACCAGATCGAACAATCATTTTCGTAATGAAAATGGTTCGATAGATTGTTGATGTACCATAGACAACAATTCCCCTTGTGGCCAGTGTGGGGGAATGGTCTAGGACAGTTATTCTTCTTGGCAGTCACTCTGAGTAGTGGTCAAGTAGAATGGTCTGCCTCGTCGAGCAGTCATTCTTTCGAAGTTCACAGTTCTGAGCAGTTTCAAAGAATGGTCCGTTTTGGAGGTTGGTGCAGGACAATCATTTCCTTAGGAAATGGTCCGGATAGTCATTCCCTAGGGCAAACTCATTCTCTCCAGGTTGCACTATGTTTAGTGCCGGAGGAATGGCCCAGTTAGGTGAATGGTCCAGGTTCAGCAATCAGGGACAGGCATTCCCTAGGGAAAACTCATTCTATCCAGGTTGCACTATGTTTAGTGCCGGAGGAATGGCCCAGTTAGATGAATGGTCCAGGCTCAGAAATCAGGGACAATTATTCTTCTATGCTTGAGAAGAATAGTCATGATAGCCCATGGTTGATGTTTTACTTTCTGAGGGCAGATGCTCTTCCAAATCTCACAGATGTCAGTGGAAGAATGGCCCAGATGATTCAGTTTATATCATGATATTGTTTCTATGCAAGTTGATATCAGATGATATGATTTCTATGAAGACTATATGTCTCTGGACAGTAGATGTATGCTATTGTGGTGGATGTGTTCCACCGGTTGTGACTATGTGTCACTAATTAAGTAGTCGTGTGCTACTTGGTGTAGTTGTGGGCCACTAGATAGTAGTTGTGTACTACTATGGAGAGACACAGTTGTGTTCTATTGAATGACATTGTTCTGATTGACATATAGACTATGACTAGTGTTGAAAATGACTATCAGCTAGATGGATAGTCAGTGTGCTAGTGGACAGGCATTCTCCAGGCAAAAAATGGTCCAGGACATTTATTCTTCTAGGATGTATGTCTGGATTAGAAGAATAGTCCTTGTAGCCCATGGCGTGGCTTCCAGCATCTGTTGGAATAATTATTCTTCTAGGACATATGTCTGGATTAAAAGAATGGTTATTGTATCACTCTGTGAAGTGAGTGACTTATTCAGCATCATGCCTGATTACTCAGATGGAGTATGGCTTCGAGAGATGATGCACTTAATATTGATAATGATGATGGTGCTTATGATCTAATCATGAGATAGCTTGTATGGCTATGATGAAGCTACCGGTTGAATGGTATGTTTGTGCTAAAGACCAATGCCTTCAATATCGCCCTAGCTAGGAGGGAGTGTTGATATTATGGTAGTTGTGGGAGGTATTTAACTCCACGTGTAACCCTGACAAGAATAGAATATTCCAGGAAGCAAGAAGAAAGCCTAAAGCATTGGACATAACCCTAGAAGACAAGTCGGCTAAAAGAAATATTTAATATTAAGTGTTTAGCCTCCAGAATGAGAAGTCGACCCAGACAGCTCGGGAGAAACAGTATAAATACAGGACGTCAGAGCTCATTTTGAGGACACAGCTCGCAACTGCAGAAGTGAAGAAGTGTGCACTGCAGAAACTGGGTAAGTGCGCAAGTCCGGGGAGTATCTGCAGCTGCAGCTACTGCAACCTGTATTCTCAGTTTAGGCTTGGACTTTCTACTGGTTATGGTTTGGACTTTCTGCCTTGTGTGCTACCTCTGGAGAGAGCTACGCTACATTGATTGGCTATTAGGCCTAGGGTTTTCTTTCGGAATTATTCTTTGTCAAGGTTAAGGTGCTCGAGGGTGGCTTCGGCCTATGGTTAGGTGACAATATTGCTATATTGTCTATGGTTATACAAGCACATCTATTATTTCTAACAGTAAAACCTTGTAAACACTTGTGACCCCCCTAATGAATGGTCACAAGTCATTCCAAAAAAGAGCTTTGTAAATTCATTAAAAAAATCAATGGGGCTACAAGCTCCCAGTCTTCATCCCCCCTAGCGGGAACGGTGTTTTTGGTGATTGTGTCATTTCTGCAATTTTAGCTTAGAATCAATTTTCACACCTAAGCATAAGCTAAAATTAATCCTTTAATTCATCATAAAGCACTACAATCATCACATAGATTAGATTTCAGTTTGGCAAGTAATAATTTAATTGCTAGCTTAGATTTCCTTTTATGCAATTTTACTTTCTGCAATTTCAATTTGGAGCAAATAAATCGTCCCCTCAGCTCCTCACAAGAGGCTATTCATTGAGGACTTAGTAATTAGAAAACATTTTACTTTACTGTTTAAAATAAACCATCCCCTCAACTCTCGATGTTGTTCCTGACCCTTCCAATTGCGAGCTTGTCTCGATCTTCTGGGAGTAAGTTCCATACACGTCGAGCTGGTGAGTGTGCAGTAGTAATAATAGAACAATCTCAAAAGAGGACGATTGCTTAGTTCAAAGAACTGCCTAGGGGGAGTGTGCGAAGTTTCACTGAATACCTCGGGCTTGTTCCCCTCAGTGTTCGACCTCCGACACCTTTAGTGGGCTTGTTGGTGAAACCATTGGGTTTCGGCAAGTTCTCAGCAAATCTTTTAGCTAAAGGGATAACCTCTCTACAGGCCAAATTTAGTTTAGCTTGCTTTACATTCACAATCTCATTAATCTACTTTCAAAATACAATCTAATAAAACACTTATTCAACAACTGCCCACGATACTTTTAAGACGCTAGTCTCATTTCACACTATATAAATCCATTTGCTTCAAGTACTATTATTTCACAAGCACTTGTTATTTATCTTGAAGTATTTCCTTATTTACTTGCATATTGTTATCTTAAGTATCATTTTTATGCAAGTACTTCTTTATGTATATGTGATTGTGGTGGTTGATTGATATATGCTCTTAGAGTAGATTTACTTTACATATTGTCTTTTGTAATAAACTCCTAGATTTATTTCTTGTACTTAGATTACTTCAAGGCATAGTTTATTTTCTTTAGGGACTACCCCCCTTGGCTTCGCTAGGAGTTG